>JACXGK010001801.1:21589-63291 GCA_016801125.1 Novumbra hubbsi
GGGGGGGGGGGGCAGCAGGGCTCAGACCCTGTTGTGTTTGCGTGTGCAGGGGCGGTGGCTGCGAAACAAACCCGCCTTTCAGTCTGTAGTGGACAGAAGTGTACGGTCACGAGACTGTAGTAAAATGCAAACTGAAGTGTCCCCAGTGCGTCAGTGTTGACACTGGAATTTGCAATTTGGTTTCATGAATGTCAGTGAGTACTGTTAGAAACTATTGAATAATGAACAAAGAGAAACGTGGACTTGAGTAAATCCGTAGCTGCAACACACCCAGACCATCGCAGACCATTGCGTCGGCTCTGACCACACAGACGAGACAACTGTCCTGCCACGTTCTTTCAACGTTCCCACACCCTTCTATCGGTGTAAAATGTCCTCCCCGTTCCAGGCCCCCAAGCCAGGCCCCTATGTGAAGGAGATGCAGGATGCTGCCCAGTTCTACACTAACCGTGTGCTGAAGGACTACAAAGAGAAGTAAGGGCCACCTGTTTCTCCTTAACCTTTCCCATAACCTTTTTTTTAACCACTTCCTCTCTGTAGATACGCTGCTACCTTATTACCAACAGTCATCTGTGCTATGCAATTGTTGTGGTTCTGACCAAATAGTTTTGTTCCTGAAGCCCTCACGAGCTCTTAGATGCTGTATTACTTTCTTATATGGCAGGGATTGCCAGGTATTACCTCAAAATAAAACATGTCTTTTGAAAGCTGTTTTATTGGATTTTCTCTGGCTGCTGCATTGTGGCCTCTCACTCATTTGCCCATGTTAAACACATGTAGTTAGTCTGTTAAACTAACGCGTGAGTGCAGTGAGAATTCTTTGTACTGCCTATGCGTTATGGTGGTATTTGCAGGCAACGTTTGCCAGATCTTTACTCTGAATGATGTAAAATGCATATTAAGGCAGTTAAATGGACATTTCTTTTCTTACACTTGAGCTCATACAACTGACATCTGAACTAGCTTAAAGACAATATGAAGTGACTATGGTGTAATTGAGGTTTTCTCCAGCACTCTAAATGTGTGGCCTTGTTCTCATCAGGGACCCGAAGCATGTGGACTGGGTGAAGGCCTACCTCTCTGTCTGGACCGATCTGCAGAACTACATCAAAAAGCACCACACCACTGGGCTGGCCTGGAGCAAGAGTGTGAGTCATTTTCCTCTTTCCTCCTGTCACTATGGGGGGGGGCACTTTATTTGCTGCTCGTTAACCACAATCTCACTGATACGGGAAGAGAAGACGTTGGGGCTTGTCCAGGGCCTTGTTCAGGAAGGTGTAGATGATTCTGCAACACATGGTAGTTAAGGACATACCTTTGCTTTTGGTCAATCCCAGGGTCCCCTGGCCTCTGGCGCCCCGGCGGCCCCTAGATGCGGAGCACCTCCTCCCCCTGGCCCTCCTCCCCCTCCCATGGACCTCAGCATGTCGTCCGGCGGCGGTGGAGATTCTGGGGCAGACGACCGCAACGCCCTCTTTGCCTCCCTCAACAAGGGCGCGGACGTCACCAAGGGTTAGTGTCAAAGGACACCTTGACCCTCAAACAACTTTACTTGTGGGATATACCACAAAGCAGGATCAATGAGTAAACCAGCTAATAAACTGTATATTAAGAACTTATTTCATCATTTGTTTAAAGATTAGCTTTGGTTGGGCAATGTGTAATATATACCAAAAAAAGTCTGTTTTACTAAAATGGCAATATATTAAGAAACTGAAGTACTCATTTTATTGTACAGAAATGAAAGCCAGTTTGCAGATGCTGTTATCCAGGTTGACTGTAGTGAGGGTATACATGTTTATTCTTCTGCTGGCTTTAATCCATCCTGCTTTGTAATGCCCTGCAGGTTAAATAAAGACAATTGTACTTCAAAATGCTATATCCAATTATGTAAGCGTTAGCTTCTTGTAAATGACTAAATTGTACATGCGTGTTCCCCTCTCTTGAATTGGGCCAGGCTTGAAGCACGTGTCCAAAGACCAGATGACTCATAAGAACCCCAACCTGAGAACCCAGGCCGGTCCAGTGCGCACAGGGGCCAAGCCCTTCACATCCGCCAAGCCAGCTGTCACAGCCGCCCCAGCAGCAGCCGCTTCCCGCAA
Organism: Novumbra hubbsi; assembly: GCA_016801125.1. NCBI lineage: Eukaryota > Metazoa > Chordata > Actinopteri > Esociformes > Umbridae > Novumbra > Novumbra hubbsi. The sequence continues at coordinate 23,692 of JACXGK010001801.1, forward strand.
GCTGCCTCCCGTCCTGGAGCTTGACGGCAAGAAGTGGAAAGTGGTGAGATGCCCATCCTTGTCAAGAACTTTGTACTGATACCTTTGTTGTCACAATGCTTTAGCTGCAGGAAGTAGAGATGCTGCAACTCCCTGCCCGATGCAGCCTCAGCACCCCCTGATGAGGTCTGTGAGTGGAGTGCATGTCCTCTGACTTCTCTCTGTGTGGTGACTTGTAGGAGAACCAGGAAGGAGCCCAGGGCCTGGTAATCAGTGACACGGAGCTCAAGCAGGTGGTCTACGCCTTCAAATGTAACAACAGCACCCTGCAGATCAAGGGCAAGATTAACTCCATCATCTTAGGTAAGGGTGTGGGCGGTGTTGAGTGAGTGGGTGAGGTTGGGGGGGAGGGGGGTTAAAAGGCATTTTGATAACATTCCCACTCTCTCCCACAGACAACTGTAAGAAACTGGGCCTGGTCTTTGACGATGTTGTGGGTATCGTAGAGGTGATCAACTGCAGAGACGTCAAGATCCAGGTGTGTATCCGAAACGCGTTGAATTCCGTCTGGATTATCCAGATGCAATATGTTCCTTTGGGTTTTGTCTGTTTTCCCTCTACACTGGGTGTTGAATCCTGATTCACCCTCACTGGTGTGTTTCAGGTCATAGGGAAGGTCCCCACCATCTCCATCAACAAGACCGACGGTTGCCATGTCTACCTGAGCAAAGACTCGCTGGAGTGTGAGATTGTCAGCGCCAAGAGCTCCGAGATGAACATACTGGTACCTGGCAAAGATGGAGACTACGTGAGTGATGACATTTGGGCCTGTAAATTTCCTTTATATGAAAGGCAATCGTGTAACAGCGTATTAATGTGGACATTTCCGATGATACACCAACATTTGTTTTCTTGCCCCCCCCCAGACTGAGCTTCCTGTTCCTGAGCAGTTCAAGACTGTCTGGGACGGCAGTAAGCTTGTCACCACCTGTACAGAGATCGCTGGATAGAGGGGGCAGTCCCCGAAACCGCCTCCCCTTTGCAAATGCCTACCTGACTGATTGATCGACCGGCCTGCTCACAAGCCCACAAAGTAGACAGAGATGCCAATCTCGCCCATATTTTTGCTATTCGCCATTGACAGCATTAGCTGTTTCTTTCTTCAGCCAATGAGAGGACTGCTTGCTTTATCTGGAGCATTCCTTCAGCCAATGAGAGGACTGCTTGCTTTATCTTGGAGCATTCCTCAGCCAATTTGCAGGGAACAGCTTGTCGTTTGATGTGGTTGTTCTCATGGCCAGTGAGCATGTTTTTAACTGAATTTGCCAACAATCACGATTTTTGATTTGTACATTCCAGCAAATTCTGAATAAACACTTTAATAGCAAACCTGAGAGAGCAAGGCTTTTAATCACTTCTGTAGTTTTAACTGATCAGCCTATGCTACCGGTTTCCATTCCCTCTCTGGTCAGGGCGGCAGGTGTTCGGGGTTGAAAAGGTTTCCGTTCCATTTATGCAATTCAGCCGTGAAGCACAACCAATCCCTCTACAGACGACAGTGACTTCTGATTTCAAAAATGTTGTTAACATTTCATAGGGATTAACTATAACGTGTCATCACTCATACATCGGTAAAACAACTAGTAATGTGCAGGATCACTTATTTTTTATCATAACACCGAGACAGAAATTTTTTAAGTTTAAAGCAACATTTTATTTTCCTCTGCCCCTCAGCCCTCGCCCCCCCACTGGCCACATTCCCATTTCAAATTAACATTCCACATTGTTGATGATACATAAGAGCAGTTGTAAAGATGTGAAAGGATGTGGTGAAGATTGACTTTGGTGCAAACTGGAAGTAAAAGTGGTTCTAGAAAGAGGTTTGTGTGAACGCTGTTAATAAACCATTAACGGTTAAGTCTGGGGTTGCCTATTGATGGCTGATTAGACTGCTGTAATAACGTGTGTGGGTATTGCTTTTTAATACGAGTGTTAAACCAAGTGTTTCCATCACTTACACATCTTTCCACTGTCTATTCTGAATCGTTTGGTTATCTTGTTTTTGTAGCTGTCAAGCCCTACTGGGGAATTGGTTTTGTATTGTCAATTAGTTTTTTTCTTACCTCTTTGAGTGAAAACAATCTATTCATTCGTTTTGGAGGAAGACATCATTAAAACAAGTTGCAATAAATCATTTGAGGTTTCAGTCTTTTGAGGATGGTTGTCATGTGCAGAGTTGCATGAGACTAATGTCTGTCAGTGCTGATGAATGTTTTGGGGGTTTTATTTAACGTTTATTTTATACTGTTGGCTGGTCTGGTTATTAATGACGCTGACTACTGATTTAAAAACGTCTTTAGTTCCTGTGTGTGTGTGTGTGTGTAGGCATGCATATATATACAAACAAGCACCCACCATATTTTACATAACTTTTATTGTTAATACAGAATTCACAGTAGCAAACCTATCCAAATTAAACTCCTGAGAACCAACAGAATATATTCTGTTAAAGTACATTTAATAGATAAAACTTTTAAAATATAAAAAAATCATACATTATTAGAATTATTCTGTATGGATTTCATAGGAATTATTTGTGCAAAGTAATGTGTATGCCAACTAGAATTTTAAGACTGAGTGTAGGAAGCGGGACGCTATCGATTTGACATAAGGATGATCAGTGCAATAGTCATGTGCGTGTGTACGACATCCTGCAAAGTTAGCCTAGCGTATTTAACGACATCCTGCAAAGTTAGCCTAGCGTATTTAACGACATCCTGCAAAGTTAGCCTAGTGTATTTAATGTAGGTAAGGCAGTAGGTTCTCATTGAACCACTTGTTGGTGAATTGGAGGTGATCCCCCTCTGTGGCCAGGAAATGCAGCTTTCCAGCTGCCTCCATTGCTGCTAATCCCAGTCGATCCTACATACAAATACCGTTGATCAACACATCACATTCACTGCATTAAATAGGATTTTATGCGTCGGAAGTTTAAACGATGGGGCTTTACCTCTTTATAAAGAACACTCTCCTGGAGTGTCTCTGTCTCTTTTGCCTGACCAGTTTTCAGAAAACCAAACCACTACAAGAGATTGCATACAAAATACTGTAAAGCCAACATCTGTAACAACAGTGTACTAGTGAAACTGGTGTCACAACAGAATCTGTATTTACCTCAGTGTCAACTGGATCCACAACTGTGTCCTGCAAGAACTTGACCAATACAAACCTGTCCAGCATTTGGAGATTCTTCCTGTAGGTTTCGTTCACCACCTGTGGGGTGAAATGCAGCGGTTTGAATGGAGTTGGAAATGTTCAGGAAGACACAAAATTTGTTTTAAAGATGAACCGTAGGCGCAATCGGATAATATTTGATCCAGAAGAGACAGTGGCACACTAACCCGCTCCTGGTTGATATCAGCTAGGAAGAGGCTGTATTTTTTGTATAGGTCATCGTTCAGTGGGTCATGCCAATACTGGGCCTGCACCAAGCTAATGAAGACAGAAGGGCCCCAAATAAAACAACCACACACTCCTCATCCTCAAAGTGTACAGTAGCTATACCATGTTGGTACTTTTGGTAACACAGATTAGCCGTAAAGATGATCAATTGCCAGCTTGATGAGTTGACTAAAACACGCACTGTTTTTGCACCAAATCGGTGTAGGCTCCGGAGTTGAGTTGCTTGCGAATCCAGTCGCAGATTACGGAACTCTCTCCGGGGCATCTCGGGAGACCGTACACCCCTGTCAATGTGAAAAACGGGATCATTAAAAATATGTCCGGTAGCGAAAGAGAAACAAAAGCATTGTGTCACCGTTGCCACGGCATCGTCACCTTGTTGCTGTCCCCCGACGGAGATCAAGGTTTTCATTGGAGGAGACGGACAACGCTGAGCCACGGCTCTCCTGGGGAAACATACAGCTTCCTGTGACATGTGTTACAGAATAACAGCCCATGTAGGCCTGTTTTTACACCGGTACATTCACGCGTCAGGGAACGCAAATAGTTTATTCAGGCATTTTGTCTAAACGGATGAGCGTTAATGTAAAAGTAATGGAGGTGGGGAAATCGGTGCTTCCTCTACCAGACTCCTTTTTTCAGGTAAAGAAAATTAATACAATAAAAGAGCATTGAACTCCATCGCCACTGCTCACAGAAACTGCCCTCCTTGGGAGAAGCCCATGGCGTTGTAGCCTCTCTTCAGCTTGGGATCCTGGGACAGCTGGCTGCACACCATGGCCACCTGCTCGTTGACGTCCATGAAGAAACCGTTCTCTGTGTCCTGGCGTGGGGTCATAAAGCGAGGGGGTTTATGTCGGGGGGGGACCGACATATCTTTCGAGAGAGAGCTCTGGGGTGAAAAGGTTTGGCAGGATGGGTCGACGTGGTTTTGCTCCAGCCACCCAGTAAAACAACAGACTCTACTGGCCAGGTTCGGTCAGAATCACATGTATTACTGTTTGTCTGGAACAAATGCAAGAGGACACACCGGTCACCGCTGGGTAAGGCTGTTGGTGGAATATACCTGAATTACAGTCTTGCCAATCATCAGCGACAGGACGTCTATTCCAGGAATGGCCTCCTCGATCATTTTCTTAATTGCACCCATGCTGAGTGGGTTGCAACAACTGTCTCCTATATACATACAAAAACTAGAATGTTGAGAATACACAGTACATACAGACATATACAATATATTTCACATATAATATAAATGAATGAGTGCAGTCACATAAGGACTGAAGATGCTTCCATACAGGTTTACTGCTTGAGACAATTTAACAATTAACATCCTATCAGTCTCTGTGGCATCAAAACATCTTCAAAGTGAGGGAATATCTTTAGGGAGAATTGTGTTTCATCCCTCCAGTAGAGTTCGAGAGACTAATACAATCCATTTAAGCTGCACTGAAGCTGTTCTTGCAACCCAACACAGTTTTCCATTAAATCTGTCACCCATCTCTATTTAGTCACACTCAAACTGTATGAATATACAAACCACATAATCTGTATTGGCAAACCATATCTATAGGCCACATGCACATTTGGGAGTGGACTTCCTTGTTTTAACACATGTCATTGCTGTATAGACATACATACTTTAATCAATATAGTCCACATGAAATGGGCTTGAGGAGAACATCTGGCTCCCGTGCTTTGGGTTTGGCACGTGAGCTAGTAATATGGATGTCAAGTGCTTACCCATTCCATGCCACAGAACCAATGGGAGGGTGGCGTTGTCAGATCCATGGACTGGGCTGACGACGAGAAACAGCAGAGTACCCAGCCCGAGCAGCAAGCGAAGACGTGTGGTCATCTTGAACTCTGAAATCAACACAACGAATTAGACCTGACAGATCAAGAATTAGTCCCAGCGTAAATGCGAGGCAATGTTTGTTGTGATACAACAGTGAAGTCGGTTAGCTATTGTTCACAATTTCATCAAACAGCCTTGACTTGCCACTTGTTAAAGACAAGTGATGGGGATGTGAAAATGTAACTTCTCTTGAGTGCATAGGACATAAGGGCAGTGCCTTTAAAGGTTTTTTTTGTTTAGTTTGGGTTTTCTATGCTAGTCATGTTTATGTGTTGGTTCTGAGCTTCACAAGAATGAGATGAGAACGAATAGCCATTGTCAAAATTCACCCATTCCAACATTTCTTGGAATAATAATTTGATTTGCTTTACATTTGTGCTAAAATGCACCATGTTTGGAAGGAGAACTAGTCAACTTCCTTTCACAACAAACCAGTTAATCAAGTTACGTAGCTAGCACACTTACTTCCTAATGTGGGAAGCTAACCACGTTAAAAATAACTAGCTGCTAGGTCAGACATAAGATGTTTTAGTCTAGTAGTGAGATTTCGTTTTACAGAAAAACGGGAAATTACAAATATTTGCTGAGTAATAAACTGCTACTTACCGTTCAGGAATCACAAGAGCTTATCACATGATATGCTAATTTTACCAGGAAGAAACGAGACCTAATTTCTAAATAGATAATGGCACCCTCTGTTCAGTTTATCGTTTGTTCTTGTGCAGTGCAGATCTGCACATCTATGCGCGCGTCACTGAAGAGAAAATGAGTGGCCACGTGACTTTACACCGGTTAGCCTGAATCGTAAACATTCATCCGACCCCACACTGTCATAACACTGATGTTGGTGTGGGCACCCCCTAAACGGAACATGGTTGTATTGTATCTGCCGGGTAGAAGGGATGTAATACAAAACTTGGAGCTTTACAAGTTAATTATATAGGCCTACGATTTGGTGTGTGAGTTCTCTGGTTCACGAGCCGAACCAGAGAACTTGGTCTGAAGTCTCTTTGTTCTAGGTGAGTTTGCTCTTGAATCAAATTAAACGGTCCCATTAGTAATAACAGGTGTATTATTCTGAAACAAATTCTGAGACCTTGCTAGTTGTGACATTCGGAAATAATGTGACAGTCGATTTCAAGTTACAGTTTCGTTTTACTCGTACATGTACTTATAACTGCTTATTATTAGGTTTACGGGGCAATAACGTGTAGCCAGAAACAATAAGCCCAGAAATTCCTATATTACGTTCATGTAGAATAAATGGAAATCATGTGTTCATATTATAAAAAGGTATTCAACTTCTGTAGCGCTATAGAGATTCATAGCACTTTATTGCCAGAAAATAACCAACATACAATATTAGAGGTCATCCTAAAGCTAAGTCTTGTAGTGAGGCTATTGTAACAGCCCATTCGATTGGTTGTTATAAATATTGTGCTTGTGTGAGTTATGGGAAACATTTGATTTTATATCCCCTTACCAAAATGAAATGTCAGATTATGGACGTTACAGGCACGTGATTAGAAAAAGAAGCAGAGAATGTATATAACTATAAACATATTGTACTGACCATGGGGTAAGTTAGATCATTAGAAAACACACAAACACACACACACACACTTGTTTTACTATACTTGTGGGTATGTTTTTGGGGAACAAAAATCTATTCTTATAAAAATGATATTTTCCCCTATCCCTCGTTTGTAACCCAACCTTAATCAGAAAAATCGAATCTGATTAAGGTAAACCATACATTTAACCATAACATCTAAGCCTAAACTTAACCACAAAGTTCTAACCCAATTCAAACCCTAAACCTAACCTCAACCACTAGCATAAAACAGCCTGATTTATCCTGGGTTACTATACTTGAGACTTCAGGTTCTCCCAGTAATACACATTTAAACGAAACAGACACACAAATATTTTCTGAGTTTGTAATGAGACACCATTATAGAATCTTTTGTAATCTTTACTTTTTTAGTGTGTGGTAAACTTCATAGTTTGTTTCATATTATTCTGACTTCCTATCAGCTGACCTGTGTTATGCACTCTCTGTTCCTCCAGCGTAAACCTTGGTATGTGAAAGATCAGCAGATACACTCCCATCACTTCTGCTTTGTTAGAATAGGCCAAACCTATAACAATAAATGGCCAAAGCAACATTGTGAGATGAGATGAACCACTGACACATGAAGAGGTACATCAGAAACCATTAGAATCCTGCTTGTGTGACTGTCTTTACATTGCCTCTATATAATTCACAACCTGGTATTTATTTTGAAGGTTGAACTTGGATATGCCAGCTAAGAGGAATATGAAGACAACTGTGGATGGATGTATGATGCTCTTCGGTTTTCAATAACAGCCAATGAGTCATTCTCTGGTCGGGTAAGTCCCTCTTGTCTCACTTGTCAATGATTTTTCATCCTTCAAAGATACCTGAATATAATGAGCCACGCCCCACTCATCTCGATTATTAACAGATCATTATGGACCTCTTTGTAGCTAATGACCTCAATACTAATAAGCTTAGATGTGGAACTACAAGGTAACTGAATTCATCAGCCAACTCATGCCTGGATATACATCCAGCCTGTGTCTGTAGTTTTACTATGTTTGCATTGTGTGTGTGTGTGTGTGCGCGCATGCAGGGCTCCCGGTGGGAGAATGTGCTTGTGACAACAAATGCTTAGCCAGGGGGCAAGCAGAACTCTTTTTTTTACACAGATTCTTGCTCTCTCTTTTTCTTTCTCTCTCTCTCTCTTTCTTTCTTTTTTTTCTTTCTCTCTCTCTCTCTCTCTCGATGTCTGAAAGATTGTCTTTGGACACCATGGTTAGGTAACCTGATTTCAGACCTAATTCCTCTCTTTGGTCGTCACCTGACTGGTGGTTAGCATGGCTCTGCAAAATGGATACTCCATTAACTCCTCGGCAGGGGATGACAGTGGAGAAAAGACACCTCTCCTTAAAGAAGATGTGGTAGACGTGGACGACAGTGGAGAAAAGACACCTCTCCTCAAAGAAGATGTGGATGAGTCAGGTGTGTCTTCGCTTCTGTTGTTTTTTATAATTCTGCATTCAGCAGCTGAGATGACAGGTGAACCACAGTCACATGATTACCCCTTTCAAACATTTATAAACAAGTTCTTATGAAGCAACATCACCTAAGGCACTAAGGAACGGTGGTCTAAGTCACGGTTTCCCAGTATTTTCCACTGGGCCCCCTATTTTACATTCAAAACATTTTGATTTGTTTTGTCCAATTGTAAGTGAGGTATTCGGTACAGGCCCTATTATATTTAAAACATTCAAATACTAAATGTACTTGCACATGACATCCCCTTTGAAACAGATATTAGACAATATATATGTATATACAGTAGCAGTAAATTGTTTAGACACACTCCCTCATTCAAGCATGTCTTCAGTTTTACGATTTTCCGTAATTGTAGAATAATGGTATAATAACAATACATTACATTTTAGACAAAACACATTAGGAATCAGGTTGTAACCAAAACCGTGTGTAAACGGATCAAATTCCGTTTCATATCGTAGATTAATATTGTTGAGAGAATGCCAAGAGTGTGCAAAGCTGTCGTTAAGACAAAGGTGGCTACTTTGAATAGTTTGAATAGTTGAATATTATTATTATTATGTATTTTAATTTTGTTGAAAACTTGGTTGGTTACAACCTGATTTCGTACTTGATATTTCTTAGTTTTGATGTCTTTACTATTCTTCTTTGGAACATAAAAAAAAAAAAACCTTTGAATGGGTAGGTGTGTTCACATTTTTGACCGGTACTGGGTTTGTATATACACTGATGAGCCTGCCACAAGTCACAGGAAATGATAATGATGGTTACAGGAGCAATGTGGCATAACGCACAGGGCATTGCACCCTGCCGGGTCTGGGGCTGCATAGTCTAAGTGCCCACGATGACCCCTGTCCACCGTCCAAAATGCCTACAAACGGTACTTGTATGTCAGATTTGGACCGTGGTTTAGTGGAAGAAGGTCACCTTGTCCGATGAGTCCTGTGTTCTTTAACATCACATAGACGGCTGTGTATGTGTGTGCCGTTTACCTGGGGAAGTGATGGCACCAGGATGCACTGTGGGAAGACGACAAGCCAGTGGAGGGAGGGTGATGCTCCGGTGTTCTCCTGGGTCCAGGCATTCATGTGGATGTCAATTTGACACGTTCCACCTGCCTAAACATTGTTACAGAACAGGCACACCCCATTATGGCAATGATATTCCCTGATGGCCAGGACCTCGTTCAGCAGGAATACACGCCCTGCACGTATTGCTCTGGAATGGCTTGGGGAGACGTGTTCGGGGGAAAAAACTCCTGAGTCACGGCATCACCAAACCATTCACCATCATTATCAAAATGAGGTTAGGTGTGCGGCAGGAAGGCTGGGTAGGAGGGATGTGTTACTCACGCTGTTTTATTAGGCTATGAAGGCTTGTCATGTTGGGACTTTTCAGAAGGACAGAGATTTCAGAGGGATTATCATGTGACTGTTGTTCCCCTTTTACAGTGCTTTGCTGTGTAATGATATATGTCTGTAGAGTAAATCTTAAGCTACACTTAAGTTGTCTTTTCAGTTAGTCATGCATCGGTGAGTGAATGCTTGATCTAGGTTGGAGTTTGGCTTTGCCCCTTTAATTTTATACTAACAATATGCTAGTGAAGTAGGTCATTCAGTTTTAAGTGCCCCTTGTTCGTGTGTTTAGATGAACAGCTGTTTAGATACACTGTAAATATTTGACCAAGGTGGCTTAGCCCCAACAAATATAAAAATACCCTAACACTGTGCTAGTGAAATGGCTCATTTAACATGTCCAGTGCTCCTTGTTTGTGAGTTGAGGTTAATAGCGTCTAATTAAACAGGTTGTTTATAGACTCTGAGTTCACTCCTTGTCATGTCCAACAGTACCGCCACAATGCTGCTCTGCACGCTACAATCTGGCCATCTTGATGTTCTTCGGATTTGCCGTTGTCTACGGACTCCGTGTCAATCTAAGCGTCGCAATGGTCGTCATGGTGAACGGGACCTACACCCAACCATCTGTCAACAGCTCTGGTGGCCACGAGTGTCCGGTGCCCTCCCACAAGTTTGACAACAGCAGCCAAGGTGGAGACCAACCAGACGGGGTGAGTGGCCGGAGTGTTTAGTCCCCTGACTTACTGTGGGACAAAGTGGTCGGGCCCTTCCCGTTCTGTTTGCTTTGGTTTGGCAACACGTTAGGATTCGCTGAAATGAAGGGCCCACTCAGACCACTGACCAAGATCAATCCTGCTCCTGATAGGGATAAAGCAAGGCACCCTTTGCCCTTTCTAACCTAGATAGTGCTTTGGATTTCCATGAACTGGTGATCCACACAATAGAAGATCTATATTTAAAAGGACCTTTATCTTCCATCGATCATCTTATGGAAAGCTATAACATCCCTAGAAATTATTTATTTAGATATTTGCAGATCCGATATATGTACATGAAAACCTTTCAGCTTGTTAATTACTCCTATTGATCTGTGTCCTCCTCCCATTGATCAGGGTCCTCCTCCCCTTGATCGGTGTCCTCCTCCCATTGATCTGTGTCCTCCTCCCCTTGATCGGTGTCCTCCTCCCATTGATCTGTGTCCTCCTCCCATTAATCGGTGTTCTCCTCACATTGATCTGTGTCCTCCTCCTATTGATCGGTGTCCTCCTCCCATTGATGGTGTCCTCCTCCCATTGATCGGTGTCCTCCTCCCATTGATCGGTGTCCTCCTCCCATTGATCGGTGTCCTCCTCACATTGATCTGTGTTCTCCTCACATTGATCTGGTTTCTTGTCCCTGACACCCTTCCCATTTAACGCAGTGTTATGCTTTTAAGGGCACACTGGTTCAAAGCTTTGGCCTCTATATTGTGCAGCTTCTTGCAACTTATCTGTCACTGTCTCATTTTGACAAAGAAAGATGATCTTGATGCTTTTGAAAAAGACATGATATGGCATGTGAGAGTTTGCTTCCAAACATCTTATCTATCTTATCTATACCCTTCTGAAGAACTCTGCTCCCATCCTGGAAGAGCCACTTGGGATTACAGTATTTCCCTTAACTGTACCTCTTAAGAATCTACCTTGGAGTCTGCATTTAGTTTTTCTGTTGGCTATTAGTAGGAATTGAATATTGAAGTTGACAAAGAAAACACTGCATAAAATATAACACTGCTTAAACTGCGTGGCCAGCCTCTCCAGTCCACTTGGCCAGTGACTACCAAGTGGGGCGCCAGTGCAGATAAATAATAATATGAGAAGTAGTCCTCAACGAGTAACGGGGTGTTCTCTCTCCGTCAGGTACCTCAGTACTCCTGGGACAGTCAGACTCAGGGCCTGCTGCTGGGGGCCTTTTTCTTTGGCTACCTGGTGACTCAGATCCCCGGGGGGTACCTGGCCGGACACTTCGGGGGGACTATCTTCCTGGGTGGCGGTGTGCTAGGTACAGCTGCACTCACACTCCTCACCCCCCTGGCCGCGAAGCTCGGACCCTATTGGCTGTTTGGCTTACGGGCACTGGAGGGATTTGGAGAGGTAAGAGGCTTCCTGTTTGATATCAGGTGCCGACATTGGCTCTCACAGTGGGGTAAATAAACAACCAGATTCATGTTTTACATATTCTGTGTCACAAGTTCAAGGTGTGTGGCTCATTTCAAAGACATGAGGATGGTTACTGTTAATTCGGGTGAATGATTGTGTGTGTGTCCTCAGGGGGTGACGTTCCCAGCCATGATGGCCATGTGGGCCTGTTGGTCCCCACGCTTGGAGAGGTCTCGCCTCATCACCCTGTCGGGGGCGGGGGCCAACTTTGGGGCTTTTGTCGCTCTGCCCCTCACCGGCTTCATATGTCACAGTCTGGGCTGGCCCGCGGTCTTCTACATCTGTGGTGAGAATCGGTGGTCTGGAGGATCAGTCTCTCCACTGCGTTTCCCCATGGACTCTCTTATAGAGCTTTAACGGGCCTGGAAGGATATCCTTAAGAAAGGTGTAGATGTACATACCCCAGACAAACATTAGCAGACTGAACTCCCATCCACAGAGTTGGTCTGTCTCTCCCACCAAATCCAATCGCCAAAGGTTGAAAATAAACCTTAGAACACCTTAACAGTGGTCATTTGGAATAAAACGTAAAGCAAATACAACCCACAGCCTTTTCCTTGTTTGATAGTGGACAGGTGTTGTGTGTTAGAATAATTTACATTTGAAAATGGGATATGGTGTATTGGATAGGGGCTGTGAAAGCAACGTTTTTTCCGATAAGAGCAGTGAGTGGGATTCAACCGCGTGCTGCATTAACACATGTGCACTGGGGGCCGCTGCAGTGCACATGTGTTAATGCCCGTACCTTTCCACACACATCTTCGCTAGGTTAGCTTTGTAGGGATGTCAACAGAATCAGGCCCTGCTCTTACCCCGTCCCTTTCTCCCTCCCTCTTCTTCCTCACTAGGGGGTGCTGGTTGCATCTGGGCAGTGTTCTGGTTCCTCCTGGTGTCAGACCATCCCGGCACTCATCCTCGAATCAGCAAAAGAGAACGAGATTACATCGTCCAATCAATAGGAAAAGAGGTACCAGCTGCCGGCTGTGGTGTCTTTCATTAACCCCTGTCGTACTTTTGCAAATCTGTTCATCAGTAAATCCGTTCTCTGTGGAACTCTGTTTTTGTCTCTCTGCTTCCTAACGCAGGGTGGTGCCCATGGCTGGTCAGTGCCTGTGTTACCCATGATGCTCTCTGTCCCTCTGTGGGCCACCGTAGTGTCTCAGATGTGTTCCAACTGGTCCTACTACACTCTGCTCACCTCCCTTCCCACCTACATGGACACGGTTCTACACTTTGACCTCCGTCAGGTAAAACCAAATTGAGTCTCCACAGCTCGGTGGTCGCCATGCGTATAGAGAGACGGTGAGACGTTCAATTCCCTGGCCTAGCCATGACCACAAAATAACTGGTAGATATATCCTTTGGAGTAACAGCACCACCTGGGGGTACACTGTTTAAAGTAAAGGTCTGGTAAAACGGGGCTTCTTAAACGTTTTCACGCGCGACCCCCAAAAACAAATGTTTCAGATATTATGACCCCCGCGCAAACGTTTGGCATCACACTACGTGACATAAATTTGGTTTGCTAGTTTGGGGCAACAACCAATATCTGACATCTCTGGTAGTCCCTAAGGAGAGGGTTGTGAAGTTCTGAGCTGGATGTCAGTTTGGGCAGAGATAAAACCTGAGACTTTGTTAATAACCATTCGGTACCAGGGTAACATTTACCAACAAAAATTACAATGGTCAAAGATATGCCGTCTTTCCATCCGGAGTTTTTTGATTCAGCGATTTAGCAACTTATTGTTTGTGGTGGGGCATAATGTTGTTGTTTTTTTTCTCCATATACAGAATGCCTTTCTTTCAGCTCTACCATATCTGGGTGCCTGGGGTTTGTCGTTGATTTCAGGTGTAGTAGCAGACAGCCTCCTGGAGAAGGAGCTGATGAGTGTCACAGCAGTCCGCAAGCTCTTCACTCTGACAGGCAAGCAGGGACTTTTATTATGAAAGGGAACAAGGTCTTTATTATTGCCTGGGGTTTACTAGGTTTTAATTGGTTGAATTACCAAATGTTTGCAGGCAATTCCTCTTAAAATCTTTAAATGTCATAGAATGCATGAGACTTTCTTTCACTGTCCTTCTCTTTGTCTTTGATATAATACATATATTTTTTTATATTTTGTAAGAGAATGCGAACAAACATGGTGATTACTAGTGTATAAATGGCCGTAATAGAACGTTCTCCATGGCCAGTAGATGGCCGTGTGTGCCCGTTGTGTTGATGTATGCTTTGTACTCCACCTCCTTCAGGTCTCTTGCTGCCCGCAGTGTTCTTGGTTGCCGTGGGCTACTCCGGGTGTAGCGGGGTTTTGGCTGTGACCTTCCTCACCCTCTCGACCACTATCGGAGGCTCCAGTGCAGCCGGGGTCTTCATCAACCAGATAGACATTGCTCCGCGGTGGGTCCAGCCGTTGGAGACCTCCGTTGTCGTTCAACCTGGGTTGTTGTGTGTGCACCCCCCCCCCCCTTCTCCCCCGGCCTGGCACCCTCTTTACTGTAGCACACACACACTCATACACACCGCTACTGGGATAAGACGTATTTCAACTTGTTTCCCTCAGTGGGACCCTCTTGCACACTCACTACTGTTTAAGTCTTTTGCGTGTGTTTTGTTTCTCTCTCTGTCCTCGTCAGGTATGCGGGCGTGCTTTTAGGAATCACCAACACTTTTGGCACCATCCCAGGTGTGCTTGCACCCATCGTCACCGGTTACCTCACCCAAGATGTGAGCTTTAGCGCGTTACTCATTGTTTGTCTTTCACACCTAAATGTGATATCGGAGGCATCGAACCTGTTAGGTCACTTTTGCTAAATAATAAGAAAAACGTACCCATGTTTTACATGAATATTGACATTAATGCTGTATAAACTGCATTTAAAGCATTACTTTCTGAGCAGGTTTGGGGTCATTTTAAACCAAAAGCCAGAAAGAACAAAATTCCAGTTGACACACACCATTTTTCTGACCCTTGACCCTTCCCCCCCTCCCTCCTGAAACAGCAAACTCTGGCAGGCTGGAGGAGTGTGTTCTGTCTGTCAGCTGGGATCAGCGCTGGAGGAGCTCTCATTTTCACCCTGTTTGGCAGCGGCAAGGTCCAGAAATGGGCACTGCCAGAGGAGGATCAGATTCAGACTGAGATAATCACATGACAGACAGACCTAAAGGGAACGGGACTTTTAAGGTGCTCTCTCACCTAAGGTTAACCTTACTCACAGTTGAGTGGTTTTGAAAAAGATGAGGCCAGCACAATTTCATAGTCTTTAGAAGAATGCATTGGGACCCTACATCAAATAAGATGTTCATGCCAGGATGAGGCACTTTTTAAAATGGCCTTGTTATATTTCAAATAGCTTTATTTAATATTGTTTACAACTGACTCAGGGCACTTGTTTATTTACAGGCATTTCATTTAATGAAGGTACTCTGCAAGAAAATCAACAGACAACTTAGCAATACATAGGCTACACAATATTTCTTCAATTCATAATTTTTAAGGATAAACATTTGTATCTGCCATTTTAAAAACTTCTGTACGCTTCTTAGGTAGCCAGTATGTTCCAGTCTATAGCAATAATGTATGAGAAGGTGTGGTATATAGCAATGTACCAGGACTAAGAGCTGTTCCTAGGTAGAAAATATCACAGGTTTGCCTTATTGCTCTTATAAACTGGTTACCAAAAAAGGGATGTTATATCATATCCGTAGTATACAGCCTCATTTACAACGGATATCAGCCAATCAGCATACATTTTTGTTTTCTAACTATTTTCATTTAATTGACTTATTTTTAACAATTTTCTAAAATATTTTAACCATATTTTACATCTTTATCACCACTTAAGGACATGCATTTAGGGAAGAACAAGGGACTACTTTGAGATATTCTGAGTATTTGTTTACAAAACCTTTTACTTTTGAAAATGTGTGGAAAGTCTGAATGATTTCCTGTTATATGTACATGAATGCAAGATAATTATTATAATAACCACTATATATGTTTAAAAATGGGATTATGCTTTCTGTCAAAATTAAATCTAATGGACGTTTTTGTATGGAATGGCTGTTTTTTGTCATTATTTTATACTATATAAAAATGTTCACTGATTAATGTGTTGTCTTTATTATTGTTATTTGTTTTTTCGCAACCATATTATATTAATTTTAAATCGTTTCAATAATGTACTTGTCAACTTCCGATATATTCAATGTTTTTCGTTTTTTGCTACTGGTGAGAGTATTGGTCGATTGATTTGATTTATTTTTCTTTATAAGTTGTTGAAGGTGAGAAGGTTTTTGGAATATTTCAGCAACTGGAAACACGTACTCCTCTGGACGTCCATAAAATAAATGTTATGCATGTTTAAAAGAAAACAAGCCAGCGCTCTTGAATGTACCCCAATACTGATTATGATTTGGAGTAAATTTCATCCTGAGAGTGACGTATTCAGCTTTTGCAATGATTTTGCAACGGGGTTTTGTCTTTTGGCCAAATAGTGCCGAGAAACATATCTAGATAAATCATAAGACATTTATCTTTCGAACAAATAAAAACAACAAGTGAATGTTTAGAAAATGACAGAATTTCCCCGTCATCACACGATTGTAACATTTTTCTCAAAAATAGTATGACCTGCTACAACCCGGGACAGAATATTGCTATGGATTCCAAGTTTCACACTAAACCAAAGTGCAATTTCAAGGAACAAACGGCAGAGTAACGTAATTGTGGGTGGCTGTGGATGCTGACTCAAAGTACACGTTAAATGGGTTTCCCGACCTTGAAAAAGTGTATGACAACAAACTGGACTGCGTCAATGTGACATCAGGGTTCTTCCCAAGTTGATGGAGCCTTATCTTGACTTAGGAAGGTATGGGTCAACTGACCTCCTCACGTTGCATGAACTGGCAATGGAGTTGATGCATTAAGAATACGACCCGGGTAAGAAAGTTAGATAAACGCCGACTGGAGTTGCCTTTTTCTGTCAGCAAAATAGACAGGTATGGATTCAAGTACCATTCTGAAATACAACGATCGGTGTACGGTGGCTTGAGCCATTGAAGACCATAATTGTTTTGAGCACCTGTCTCTTGGTACCGGGAAAATATGTACAGTCTTTCTACTGTACACAAACCGATCTGTATATGCACGCATGTACAGTGTGAAGGGGCCTCCCATCGATGGACAGTCCCTGAATTCTACAATGTCCTTGATTTGGCCGCCGGTGTTGTGCGGAGAATTGTCCCGCTGCCGAAAACTGTCCCCCTCTTTGCGTGAACGCGCACGCTATATTCCGTTGCGATATGCTTGCTTGTCGGGAGATGCTTGCACTTCACTTCGTTGTCAATTTATCTCTAAACTCAGTTAAACAAAACATTTATGTCTGTTCTTAAATACAACCGTACAATGATTACGTTTTACGCGTTTTATTATCGACAATTGCTATTGTCGATAATAAATCGCTATTTATTTGCGCAGTTTTCTGTTAGGCTTATATCACAGTGTATCAGTCTATACACATTTCGGTTTTCCGAACGTATGCACCATCATCCGCGACATCTCTCTCGTCTTATTTAACTATATATAACTATTTGAAAGTGTATTAGTTAGAGATTTAGCCATAGCTGTCCTGACAAAAAGAAAATGTTACCAATGTAGCCAACACTATGTTTTGGAATGTACATTGTTTAATGTCATTGTATGTTTGGTGAATAACAGACATTACAACATGTATTTGTTATTGTATATCCACTGGTGGACCGCAAAATATTGTAATTTGTCATTTTCTTTCCTGTCAACCCCCCCACCCCTCTGACAAACGTTTACATTATTTTGGTAGCTCATGTTGACGACAAAAGTTGTTTTACTCTAGTCACAAAACTGGGCATATTGTATAGGGGGGACAGTTTTCGGCAATCTAGTTTCCCTGCCTGCCGAAAATTGTCCCCCCCCTCCACCTAAAGGCAGGAAGGTCTCAAATACTTTTTGGTAGCTCATTTTGGTAGCTCATGGTGACCAGTAGTGTATGCAACAAAAGTTGTTTTACTCTAGTGTCAAAAATTGGCATATTGTATAGCGGGGACAGTTTTCGGCGGGGGGACAATTCTCGGCACAACACCGGCAATGCTATGCGCTTTACGAAGAATGCATACTGGACACTGCAATATGCTGATATTCCAGGAGAGAGTTCATCCTGTAGATAGTAACTGTCATGCTTGAAGACAGGCCCCACGTTGTTCACTAAAGGACAACTTCTTATAAAAACAAGCAGCCTACAGCGTTAACATGACTGTATACGCTTGATTTTCATGTACATTTAGGCTAGAGTACAGTTACGTTATTAAATTATGTGGTCATATGGTTTAAAATGAATTTACAGTTTAGTAGCTTACTGACTGGATATATGGATGTTTTAACAAAAACTTACTTGCACGAAAAGGGTTTTATAATACATTAGCATTTTAAATAAAATTACTTAATTCTAACTTTTGCGTAATATTCATATTTTCAAGTTTTAAAAACGATTTCACGGTGACAAACATAATTAACATAAATACGTCTTGTGTACAATTAACATTGAAAGTGAGCAGCAGGATGTTTCCGAAATATTTGTGTCATTTTAAAATTGAAACGCATTTATTAGAACCCCCACAAGAGGGCGATGAATAAAGACATTTTGTTTCATTGTGTTGGGATTTCCAGGCCATTGCATCAGTTTTCTTGAATGATCCGGATGTACATGGCTGGGTCGGCCGGTCGTGAGTTAACGTGCGTAGCTAATTTCTTTGCGTCACCACCAGTGTTGCCAGATGGGGAACTTTCCTGCAATCTGGCAATTTTTATGACAGTGCGGGCAAACATGGGCTCGGGCGGGTCGATTTGCGGATTGGGTTGGACAGAAGAAATAATGTCGTTATCGCGATTTTCTTGTGGATTTCGTAGTAATAACCCCATTACTAGCCAAGATCGCCTACATATTGTTAATAACTTTTTTCGATATTCCTTTCGTGTCTTCAAGGTCCTTGTGATATCAAATGTCCCGTTATTCACATGAAGTCAAATAATGTTGTGAGGCTTGTTACTTTTAAACTCTGAAACCAGGCTGCAGACTACATGTCAGTCATCAATATTAGGTCTACGTAACGTGGAGACTGAGTATACATGCAATGTCTTCTATTCTTTGCGTACTCTGACGATACATTTTCTTTTTATGCCTATATTCATGATTAAAAGGGTGAAAGGGATCAGAATCAGTACATTTACACATACAAGGAATTTTCTTTGGTGCTATGGTGCATGACAGAAAAACACAGTAAGTAGTACGAGGTAAAACAATAAAGATGACAGTAAATATAAAATGTGGAAACATTTAGTGAATAAGTGGAAAAGTGCAATGCGCAGGAAGGAATGCATTAATGTAATGCATGATGTAGAACTTAAGTTATGGGGCAGAGGGTGTCAGTGGGGGTCCTCTGGCTTTGTTGATGAGGCCAGCTACCCATGGAAAGAAGCTGTTTTTGTGGCTTGAGGTGTTGGTCCTAATGGACCTTAGCCTCTTGCCAGATGGGAGTGGCTGAAACACTGGCTAAAAGACAAAGTACTCTTGCCAAACTTGTTTTAAATAATCTAAATTATTTGTGGTATGCTTTTGCATTATCATTATTTTTAATTGTCTCGAGATTTCATGGGAGGGCAGCTGGGAGCAGATTTACACACGTGACACTTTGAATTGAAGTTCTCTTCACATTGATTAATTAGTCTAGCACATTGATTAATCGGTCAAATTAAAACATATTGGTGATTTAAAACCTCAAATGAAAGAATTAGCAATGAATATTTGGAAAGAGAGTGCCAATAAGTGTATACAGAAATGTAATCACTGGTCAAAACAGCAGGTCCAGGACATGTAAAGATTTTGACCCTTCCAGGTGGACTCCTGTGGCCAGCTGACTAAATTGCATGACATTTTACTTCAGCGTTTGAAATCATAAGCAACCCTGCTGAGTTTTTCACAGTGTACATTCTTGGTTGAATATGATAACACTCATTCATTGATACGATACACTGTATTTTGTTGAGGTTGTGTTAATAATAATTTAGGTTTTGCTTGTAAATTAATCAGATTTGTTTTTTACTTAAATTTGAGGATACATGTTACCTTGAGTGTAGACAAACTAGACATTGTCACTTGTTCATTTGGATATTTGAACGGCTTTGATAAATAAAAAAATTGTGATGGCGTAGTATCCACACATTTTATGCCCTTCAATTGTAATTAAAGTGTTTTTTTGTCTAGAATATTGTAATTCAGTCCAATTGGAAACAGATGTAAAGGTGTAATTTGGGGCGTCCTCTTACCCTAACCCCCACATTTGCATTATCGTTAAGGATGTGAGACAGACACATTGGGGCGAAGAGTCGTATGCTTGGAGGCTTTTTACACCAAACCAAACAAAAGGCAGACTGCACTGACTTTTATTTGCAAGTGTGAACCAACTGTATCAGATTGTCTTTGGGTGAGAGGAGGGGTCCTGTCTTGAAAACATTGTATTTGCATCAGGCCTAATAGGCCCCCTGAAAGTACAATGTACATATATCATTCCCTTTATCAAAATACCACAATTGTGGTTTTGGAACATGGGAGTTATTTCAATAAGCCTTTAATCCTGACCAGTTTTCCCAGTACTGCATCTGTCAGTCTTATGTCACTGAATGACTAATGTTTCCTTCCAATTTGGGTTTTTGATCAGTTCTGTCAATTGACCACTCCCAAAGGAAACAAGACGGTTGCTCGGGTCACAATCGTAGTCGTAATCCAGAGCCCTTTGCTACGAGAACGAACACGTAGGAGGGAACAGCTAGCCTTATTAGCTGACAGCTAGCAGCCACCTTGACTCATCACTGACACTTCCAGTTTGTCATTCGCTTTGGGACACAGCCCACTCTTCCTTCCAAAATTAGTGTGTGCTGTGAAATATGATCTCAGTCGCTGTTTGATGTGTGTTGCCAATATTAAAGCAAATCATAACTTTTGCATTGACCAGGAATCACTGTCTGAGGTTGAACTCAAGCAGCCTTTCTTAGGGCAATAGTGACTAGGAACAAAGGTTGTGTAGATTGATATGCTGGTGTAAGCCACTCTGGCACATGCTGACTAAATGGTGAATACAAGTATGTGTCTAGAAATGGGGGTGGTGGTTGGGGGGAGGCAACTGCAGTCTGATCCACAGTGAGGAGGTGGGGTGGTGTGTGGCTGTTTATGTTAATGTATCTGGGCGTCTGTTGGAGTGCTTCAATCAAAGTCCTTTACTCTCTCTTGGTCACGACGGTCGTTCACACACTTCTCTTCATACCATTTGTGCTGTTAGCCTCTGTATTTCTTTATTCCTGTAGCGGTCACTCAGTCATTCAGGATGTACTCAAGCACTTCCTGTCTACTTCCCATTTTCAAATAACAGTAATTTTGCTGTACAGTTTATTCAACACTGCACAACATGCAATTTCACATAATTTCTGTCACGTTAGAATGCCGCTGTGGGACTCAAAACAGGAATACAGTATTCCCTTTGTGCCTATGTATAGGAGAGAATTTCTCGTCTTACCATTATTGGGTGTGGTTTAGCTAATTGTTTGATCATACAAGTTTGGGTGCATTGGACGCATTGGATTGTAAGACAAAGCCAAAGGGTGTAGCTCTAACAAATAGCCCTTTTCAAAAGAATTGTGTTGCTAGAATGTCCTCTTCTTCACGTTTTAGCGATCTCTCCTTTGATTTTACTGAATATTCTATGTTGCATCTTTCCCCATATTAAAGAGACGATACAGTGGCCTGGGGTGGTTCAGTGATTCTGGGGCGCTGTTTTCAGCAAATGCGTACTTCTGCAACAAAGGTCCAAATTCCATCACACTGCTCTTTCTGACAATTTGCTCCTCTGTCCCCCAACACATTTTAGTGTCATTAGCAGGTGTCAGACATGCTGAAATGTAAACCTTTCAGTTTGTAAACCTTTCATATTGTGAGACAAGGTTGGCGAGTACCCTTCTTTCTCTCATATTTGCCTGTGTTTTTCACACACTATCTCACTTCCTTGTCCTGTCTCTCTATTATTCCACTGTGAGCGGA
The DNA here is from genome assembly GCA_016801125.1 of Novumbra hubbsi. NCBI lineage: Eukaryota > Metazoa > Chordata > Actinopteri > Esociformes > Umbridae > Novumbra > Novumbra hubbsi. Next base: position 45,772 of record JACXGK010001801.1, read on the forward strand.
TTGGAAGCAAAAGCTGCAGTCTCAGTGGCTGTTCCCTGAGTGATGATGACAAGCGAGTGAGAATGAACGGCGGTGCTTCGGGATTCCAGCGGCCCTGCATCAGGAACGCATCATTGATGGGGGACAGCAAAGAGGCTGCGTGGGTTTGACCCCAGCGACCTCTCCACAGCATCCCTAACACAGAACGGACGTCCACAGGGCATTCTTGCTTTGAATATGCTCTATTGGGCCAACTTCAACAGCCACTTTGTTTCAATTTGGAATGTCTATGTTTCTCTGTCTGTGTGTCCCTGCCTTTCAGGGGAATCTTGTTTCCTGAAAAGACTTAGGTTTGCTATTTCAAAACAAAAAAGGATCCTATTTCTCTCTATTACATTTTAAATTAAACTCCTTTTTACAATTAAGGCCAAAAACAACAATGATATTAAAAAACATTATAGAAATACAAATAAATATTTATTGCACCAAGGTATGTTAAAATATGAATGAAACAAGTAAAAATAAAGACATAATATTTCACTTATTATTGTTGTTTTGGCTTACTGGTTGGTCTTTTTCTCAAGGCATTTGGTCACAAAACATGTTGCTGTGATGTAACTTTGTCTTCCAGATATGGGAGTTTATCAATGTTTGATTCGTTTTCAAAGTCTGTGTTGGTCTGTATCATTTCAGAGAACTGTGTGCCTGTAATGTGGTAATACATTTTTGGCAGGAGATTAGAAAGTGCAGCTCTGTGTCCACTTCACATTTTGAGTAGTGTGTCTTCTCTTGAGGTCTTCCTATGGCGGCGTCTCGATTGCTAGGCCATGGTCAGTTAGTACTTAGCCAAGGTATATGGGTCTGTCACAGTATACTCTCTGCATTTGCTTCGTTTCTATTTGTTTGGTTGATTCTTCCTACGTCCTACAAATTATTTTGGTGTAACATTTTTGGTAGTTTGTTGCTTTTTTAGATATCTCTCTCTAATGGACCTGCTGTCTCCGTCTGTGAATACCGGTTGATAAGTCATGTCTCACAACAGAAATATATTCCTTAGGTGGTGAAATGTTGAACACTTCATTACCACTTTTTTTACTTTATGAATAAAATGAAACAAAGATAATTTAATCATGCTTTGTATGGCGAAAGTGCTTGATATGATCACACTGGTAAAGCAGTGGCAAGTGTTTTACTCTTAATGTGTGAACAATCTGTAAGGATTTAACTCACAATTGATCACCTTGGCCTTGCAAGTTCCTCTTTAGAATGTAAATGCATGTGAGCGGAGGCGGCCTTTAAGACATTGAAACAATGAGTCTGGGTCTCTCTAATCAATGCCCTGTTTGAGTGCAAATCTCTGGATTTGAATAATCTTGTTATGCTGATTGTTTCCCCATGAATGAAAAGAGGTAGGTGATGATGATTTGAAATTCCTAGGGTATTTATTTTTATCTAGTGTAGCCAGTTTTACAGGAAAACATCCCGTTTTAAATGTAGTAGTCCCACAGTAAGCCTAGTAATTATGTCATTTGTAAACACTATGGTTAAAACCAAATATCATACAACAATATTATACAACATCATTACATGTCCAGCATAAAGCTGGATCTTAATCAACCTATTTTGGTTTAAACAACAGAGGGCAGATGGTTTGATTGTTTTTTGAGAATACGTTTAATCACACTGATGAAGTAGTATTTTACTTTAAGAGCATAATTCCACTCTTCCACATGGTTGATTCTATGCATCTTTAGTTTTGCATCAGTTTAAAATGGAAACCAGGCAAGCTATAATATCAAAACAAATAACTGTAATATTCAAATCTGAGGTGAATAATAAATGTTTTGGACACAGTTTTGGTTGAAGAAAAGGCCAGAGTAAGGCTGACAACTGTAAGGTAATGTAATAACTTATATATTTAATATTCTCTTATCACAATCCTAGCCTTGGTGTTTGATACATTTACAAGGTAAAGTGAAACTTTTAAAATATTGTAGGCCAAACAGTGAGTTAGCCTAAATAATGTTGTTTTGGCTGATTGACTACAAATTCTCGATTGAAGATTTTACGACATCGTGACGTTTCACGACAGGCGGGGATAGTTTTTTTTCCTGAATTGTGTGTGATTTGCGGGTTCGATTCGATTAGGGAGGGGGAAAGGAAGCGGGGGTGCAACCCAGTCTGGCCGCCTCCCCGTGTATAAAAACTCAAACTGAACCAGTTTTCCTTCTCTTTCTGTTACCTGGCTAGGGGCAGCAGCAGTAGTGGCCGAGTGATCTCATAGTAACACCGGTAAGCGCGTTTATCTTTGTCTCAAGTGGTTTTAACAGCAGGCCGTAATTGTTTTCTAGTTTGTAGCAATTATCTAGGTTAATGTTTTTCATAGTCCTACTATGAGTTCGCGAGCTGTGTCAGGTAGCCTTGTTCGGTGTAATTGTTCAATTAACCTGTGGATTTCATTGTGTAGTGATGCCGTATGACTCAATTAACGGAAATTTAGGATGCCTATATTGTATACAGTGTTTTCGTTGAACTTCTTAAAGTGTAATTTGGTAAAAAATATTATTCTCGGTTGGGGGAGGGGGAAACTGAAGAAAAGAACAAAGGATACGCACGGGCCTGTAAGGATGGGGACATGCCATTTCTTATGATTATTTAGACAACTGCTAGGATTCCCAGACGACAGGTGGTGGTTTAAGTAAAAATTCCTTTGGGATTTTTGAAAATCTTTCTGTAACTTTATACGACGTGGCCCAGAAGTAACACGTGTCACGTTTGGCCCATGGCCGACTGAGGCCTAGTTGGTTTCGCGGACTTGGCAGGCGGTCTAAGCTGATGAATTATTAACTGTCGTTTACTGTAGCCTACTCGAAGACTTTGCTTTATGTTCAAGATACACAGCTGGTTATTCAAGTGACGCTTAGAGAAATATCTAATGGCTAGTTGGCTTGCTATATTGACCCGGCATTGTAATACTGAAAGCAGTTTCGTTCACAAATGGTTGTAATTATACAGGCTTCAGTGTGACTTTGAGCTTTGTTCAATTACAGAAACTAAGTAAGCAACCATGGGAAAGGAAAAGATCCATATCAACATCGTGGTCATTGGCCATGTCGACTCCGGCAAATCCACCACTACCGGCCATCTGATCTACAAGTGCGGAGGCATTGACAAGAGAACCATTGAGAAGTTCGAGAAGGAAGCAGCTGAGGTAAGCTAGTTTTATCCGATTGTTGGGTTGGAAGTTGATAACAATACTTGTCTAAAGATGGCGACGCCAGCATGGTTTGAACTAGCGAAGCCGGTAGGGTGTGGATAACGAGTACGCGCATGTGGGGTGGGGTTTGTGCAGGCCTAGCGTCATGTAATGACGACGCATTTTGTGTAATGGCGGCTAATTCCATCAAACCAGGCCCCCTTGTCATTTATTGCATAATATCGGGAGTTGCTTCAAGTTATTTATTTTATTTAGTTCGTTTTCTGAACTTCAAGTGAATAATTTAAATGGTAACTACTTCCTAATAAAGTTTATGAACTAAAGTATGTAACGTCTTCCTTTAGATGGGCAAGGGCTCTTTCAAGTATGCCTGGGTGCTGGACAAGCTGAAGGCTGAGCGTGAGCGTGGTATTACCATCGACATTTCCCTGTGGAAGTTCGAGACTGGCAGATACTATGTCACCATCATTGATGCCCCTGGTCACAGAGATTTCATCAAGAACATGATCACTGGTACTTCTCAGGTAAGCGGGCTTCTGCTGTCAGAATATTCCTTTAAAATAATTGCGTCTGAATTTTCAAGTCTCGTAAGAGTTTGGGTTGACATCACTTATTCCCCCTCAGGCTGATTGCGCTGTGCTGATCGTTGCTGGTGGTGTGGGTGAATTCGAGGCCGGTATTTCTAAGAACGGACAGACCCGTGAGCATGCGCTCCTTGCCTACACACTGGGAGTGAAGCAGCTCATCGTTGGAGTCAACAAGATGGACTCCACCGAGCCCCCCTACAGCCAGAAGCGTTTTGAGGAGATCCAGAAGGAGGTCACCACCTACATCAAGAAGATCGGTTACAACCCCCTCACCGTGGCATTTGTGCCCATCTCTGGGTGGCACGGGGACAACATGTTGGAGGCCAGCAGCAATGTAAGTAGTCTTAATTTGTGACACACAATCATATTGTCGCTTGTATAAAACTTGTATCTAACTAGTAGTTGCTCTCCTTTCTAGATGGGCTGGTTCAAGGGGTGGAAGGTCGAGCGTAAAGATGGAAACGCTAATGGCGTGACCCTTCTGGAAGCCCTGGACAGCATCCTGCCCCCATCCCGTCCCACCGACAAGCCCCTTCGTCTGCCCCTCCAGGATGTCTACAAAATTGGCGGTGAGAACCAGTCCTTCATGTTCATACTAAGGGGGCTTTTGATTATGGTACCATGCTGTGCTCTACAAACTAGACGAGGGTTTGATTATAGTATTGGTCACGACTGACCTGTTCTCCCCTGGTTCCCCCTCAGGTATCGGAACAGTACCAGTGGGCCGTGTGGAGACTGGAACCCTGAAGGCCGGTATGATTGTCACATTTGCCCCCGCCAACGTCACCACTGAGGTGAAGTCTGTGGAGATGCACCACGAGACCCTGGAAGCGGCCTTCCCCGGAGACAACGTTGGCTTCAACGTCAAGAACGTGTCTGTCAAGGACATCCGTCGTGGCAACGTGGCTGGAGACAGCAAGAACGACCCCCCAATGGAGGCCGGTACCTTCACAGCTCAGGTAAGAAATTGGTTTGCTTTCTAACAGTTGCTCCTGTCTCCCCCCCTCTTATTGTACTTAAAGCCCATGTCTTGTTTGTACAGGTCATCATCCTGAACCACCCTGGCCAGATCTCTCAGGGTTACGCCCCGGTGCTGGACTGCCACACTGCTCACATCGCCTGCAAGTTCAGCGAGCTTAAGGAGAAGATCGATCGTCGTTCCGGCAAGAAGCTTGAGGATGCCCCCAAGTTCCTGAAGTCTGGAGACGCCGCCATCGTTGACATGATCCCCGGCAAGCCAATGTGTGTGGAGAGCTTCCAGGAATACCCCCCTCTCGGTAAGCAGTCACGCAGGCCCGTCAACACTGTCTGTTTTGAAGATCTTATGCTTATGGAAGATGCCCTTCCTGACTTGCCTTTCCCCCCACAGGACGTTTTGCCGTGCGTGACATGAGACAGACTGTCGCCGTTGGTGTCATCAAGGCCGTCGATAAGAAGGCTGCCAGCACCGGCAAAGTGACCAAGTCCGCTGTTAAGGCCGCTAAGAAGTGAATTCCCATCACACAGGACATCCCTCGGGTGGTGAGGTCTGCAGCTCATCCTGCAGAGTCTCAAGACCTGAGCTCTCTACTTAAGGACTGGTTAATGCTGATAAAGACTCATCGTAAAAGTTTTCGCAGGAAAAGACCCCCATGCGGATACGTGGCTTTGTCATGACTGACTGCCTCTTTCAGTTGTTAAATTTGAGTTGAAATGGTTTAGAACTGCACCTGTTTGATGCCACAATATAATTGGAAGAAAGCTGCTGGTAACTAATAAAGGTCTTTAAATGTCTTGACCAAAACGTTGCTGTTCTCCTTAATCCGTTTCTGTTGAGGGTAATGCTCCTTTCTGTAGGACAAGTACAACTATGCATATGGTCGTTGCAGCTGTTTCGAGTCATGTTATGTCTGACCACTGCAGGACTGTCCGATGATGGGTGTTCGCCAGCCAATCACTATTGTGGGGCTACGCTGGCACAACCAATGGCACCCCTTTTTTGGTGACAGCAGCGCAGTAGCGTTAGCTGTTCTCCCGCCCCTACGCACCGGTATAAAAAGCAATGTGCGATCATATTCTGTCCTTTTTCTCCGGTCTAAAGCAGGGATACCCGTTAACTGTCTGGTTACACAGGTTAGTGAATAAAATGGTCGTTTCAGTGTTAGGCGTTTATGGCATGTTTTCCGTCTAACAATGCTTAACTTAATGTCGCAGGGTATTGCTGAATTAGGTTTTTGCCACAGGAGTTTGTGAAGTGATGCTCCAAATGCCCTTGTAAATGCTTGTTATCGTTCGTTAAGGATTTTCATTTGAGCGTACTGCACTGCTCAATTCACCCTCACGTCCAACTTGTTTGCGTCATGCTTATTTCTAGTGCAGTGGCGAACTTAACCTTTATACAAGGGCGTGGGGAAAACGGCTAGCAAAATTAACGACTGCTAATATAGCTTCTCTAAAAATTAACCAGTTAAGTGCACGCGTGCACGACTCGCTTTACCGCTGTAGAGCGCGTGCTGTTTGTCTACTGCTTTTGGTGGCAGACAACATGGCCGGCTTGGTATTCCTCCGACTTAACATGGAGGGCGGTGGGAGGGGAATGATTTGCAGATGGCACATGGTGCATGAGTCAGGGTTGCCCACAGACGTCGGAATGTCTGCATCAAAGACAAATACAACATTGCTATGCAGTTGCTTTCTCGTTCGCCCATGTCTCCGATTTGTATACATATGTTGTGCCAGGAATAGTTATGAGATTTTTTTTTTTAATTAGTAAATCAACATGGGAAAGGAAAAGATCCACATCAACATCGTGGTTATTGGCCATGTCGATTCCGGCAAGTCCACCACTACCGGCCATCTGATCTACAAGTGTGGAGGCATTGACAAGAGAACCATCGAGAAGTTCGAAAAGGAGGCCGCTGAGGTAGGTTAAAGAGCCCTGAAAATCATTTGCTCTCTAATGGCTTATATTACAGATGTGAATTGCGAAGTTATAACGGGCGTGGTTTAGCAGAACTCACTAGAATCGATTTCTTTGACACGTGCGCCCCCTACTGTAGAAAACCTGTATGTTTGTGGCAATTCATTGTGGAGTAAGCAAAATGCCATGGGGTGTGGTACATAACCAATGCACAATTTTGAAGACAATGTGCTAAACAGCCCATAGCCAAGGTATAACCATATACCATTAATTCCCTGGGTGACATATTGCTATTGTAAACTATACTATCTTTATTCCAAAACACTACCAAGAACTTTTGTATTAGAGTGTTTTACTACTGTATATTTAAGCAATTCACAAGTGAGTGGTATATGGCCGATATGGGCTGCTCGCCAGCAAAATGTAACACAGTTCGGTCATCTATATACCACAATCAGTAAAAAAAAGTATTATTTTGTTAATTCCCTTAGTACACCCAGTCTGATATACCATGGCATTATCAAAATGTGTGGTTTGAACCAACCCATTTCAAAATAAACAGTAAGCCCTGAAAAGGTGTGGTGTATGGACAATATTGCCATGGTAGCCCTGAAGTGATTTATTGCCATGATACATACAGTTACTAATGTAATCAGACCAGTATTTTATTTTCTCATACCAGTGATATATGGTCTGTTATACAATGACTTTCAGCCACTTACACTTCAGGGCTTAAGTCCCAAAGCTTGTGATGTTGGTAACAAGGCACCCCATGGCTTATGGTACATTTCCTTGATACCATGGCTAAAAGCTGCCTTCCTGCTCTCAAACTTCCATTCATTCTGATCCTCGATTAAGTTAATCAGATGAGTTTTTTCAACACTACAACAACATTGTGAATTGTCTACTGGTTCCTGAGAAGCTTTGTTGCCTGTACCAAAGCATTCAGCAAATAAAAATTCAGGCTTCTAATAATGTAGTTTATAATTCCCATTTACAATAACAGACTGGCACGATGCATAAAAGGCTTCCTATAGGGAATTACTCTTAGGTTGAAATAAAGAAACAGCACATGGCAACAGCATAGTATGGACCAAGAGACATTTAAACCAGTCACAAAGAGAGACACCACTAATCTACCAAAGAAAGAGACTGATAGCAGCATGACAACAGCATAGTACTGGCTAAGAGACATCAAAACCAGTCACATAGAGAGACACCACTGTTCTACCAGTCACATAGAGACTTTTAAATCAGTCACATGGAAAGACACAGATAACAGCATGACCACAGAATAATACCGACCAAGAGACAATTATACCAGTCACATGGAAAGACACCACTAATCTACCAAAGGAAGACACAGCTAACAGCATGATAACAGCATAGTACTGACCAAGACACATTAAAACCAGTCAAATAGAGAGACACCACTGATCTACCAAAGAAAGATGCAGATAACAGCATGACAACAGCATAGTACTGGCCAAGAGACATTAAAACCAGTCATATAGAGAGACACTACTGATCCACCAAAGAATGACGCAGATAACAGCATGACAACAGCATAGTACTGGCCAAGACACATTAAAACCAGTCATATAGAGAGACACTACTGATCCACCAAAGAAAGACGCAGGTAACAGCATGACAACAGCATACATGATAGAATCAGCCCTGGCAGCAGACAATATAAAAACAGAAAATGTTTGCAATTGGCGAAGACAACAACAGGGAGGACTCCCAAACTGTAGTAAAGGTTCCTAACTATGTGTTTCCTCTTCATGCCTATTTACAAAGCTGCCAAGACCACATTTTACTTAGGAATTGGGAGAAATTTAAGCTTAGAGAAAGGGCGGGGTTGACCCCATTGCTTTAGATGATGTTGTGTTCCACAAACAAGCTTACCTTATACGTCCACAGTGATTGTCTGTGAGGGGAGGGGTCTCTGTCAGAGAATTCATCACAGCAATGCTGTAGAAGGATGTGTCATTTTGCAATATAGAAATAAAGAAATTGAAATACAATTTACAATACAAGTGTTACTGATTAAACTGGAAACCAAAAAGGATATACTGACTGGTCAAGATATTTCTTGTAGCTTGTAAAGAAAGGTGCATTCATATTTTTGATGGTGCAATAATGTGTGCATTTATATGTGTCATCTATAGCACCAAATAGACCGGGGGGTCCAGCTATGGCCATGAAGACAGCTTGTTTCTTTGTAGTTGGCGAACATCAAGAGGAAACCAAAAGATTTGTCGCGTGATATGGGGTCTGGAGAGGGCATTTATTGATGCAATATTCCACTGACAGATGACTGAGATTACCTAGTTTGTCTTCGCGGCATAGCTGCATTTCCCCTGTGGCCATGTAATGTTGTTATCACAACCTTGATCTCTGAGGCCATACCTTGTTAAAAGCTCAGTATCAATACATTTTTGTAAAATGCAGACCAGGTGGATTGCTGGCTGTAGCCCTTCAAGGGGTGTTTGTGATTTATCTTACTGACTTAGGAGTCCTCTTGACTACCTTCGAGCTTTCCAATGATTTAGTAGCGCTAAACATTTTTGTGAAATGCTCATAGACCAAAAATGTAGGAGCCCTAAAGTCAGGACTATGAATTTCTCATAAATCAGTCAAGTTAGGCCTTATTTTTAGCCTTTAGATGTTTTGTGAAGGCTGCCCTAAAGGATGTCTTTTTGCAGCAGGACACATTGAATGATTTCCTTTTAAATACAGATCTGTATTGATCTCTTATAAATGGAATGAAAGGTGTGTTAAAAGCCAACTTGATTTTCTGCTTGTGTAGATGGGCAAGGGCTCTTTCAAGTATGCCTGGGTGCTGGACAAGCTGAAGGCTGAGCGTGAGCGTGGTATTACCATCGACATTTCCCTGTGGAAGTTCGAGACCGCCAAGTACTACGTCACCATCATTGATGCCCCCGGACACAGAGATTTCATCAAGAACATGATCACTGGTACTTCTCAGGTGAGCACAGGCAGTAAGATCCATTGTTATAACTCCTAATTAAAACCACAGTCTGGGTGCAGACTCCATGTTCTGGTTTTAGAAGCCTTGGCAAGAATCCCCGGTTCAACCCGTCCCACTCTCTCTCTGTCCATTTAGTGTCTTCTAATATATTTCAAATGTTACTATGCTTACCAATTAAATGCTTATAAAAAATAATTAAAACCTTTTCAAGCTGGAGGTATAATACTTTGTTTATATGTCCGTAAGTACAATCAGCCATGAAAGCAGGTGGTTTTGATAACATGGGCCACATAACGTTATACAATTTTCTGAGACTCGTTCTGGCTTGACATCACAACCTACACCAAAAGTTTGCCAAAAATCCCAAAATGCATTTTTAAGAAAACATCAATTTACCATGATGGTTTCGGCACACAACTGTGACCTCATCTATACCCCTCAGGCTGATTGCGCTGTGCTGATCGTTGCTGGTGGTGTGGGTGAATTCGAGGCCGGTATTTCCAAGAACGGACAGACCCGTGAGCATGCGCTCCTTGCCTACACCCTGGGAGTGAAGCAGCTCATCGTTGGAGTCAACAAGATGGACTCCACCGAGCCCCCCTACAGCCAGAAGCGTTTTGAGGAGATCCAGAAGGAGGTCAGCACCTACATCAAGAAGATCGGCTACAACCCCCTCACCGTGGCATTCGTGCCCATCTCTGGGTGGCACGGGGACAACATGCTGGAGGCCAGCCCCAACGTGAGTCACCCGACCAGTTCACACCACTATAGCATTTTGGGTCTAGCTGATGCCTTAAGGATTACTACTGGAACGTTACAGGCTAACAGCTAACGAGTCAGCAGCACCTTCCCAATTTCGACCCACAAAACAGCTCAACATCTTGTGTGTTCGGTGACCCATTGCAGATGACCTGGTTCAAGGGATGGAAGATTGAGCGAAAGGAGGGTAGTGCCAACGGTGTCACCCTTCTGGAGGCCCTGGACAGCATCCTGCCCCCATCCCGCCCCACTGACAAGCCCCTTCGTCTGCCCCTCCAGGATGTCTACAAAATCGGCGGTGCGATTCACTTATTGATTCAGATCCTTTCCTAAACAGATACTTATGGTTTGCCTTAGACATGATGTGGCTCACTTGGTTACATTCCTGTTCTCCCCTGGTTCCCCCTCAGGTATCGGAACAGTACCCGTGGGCCGTGTGGAGACTGGAACCCTGAAGGCCGGTATGATTGTCACATTTGCCCCCGCCAACGTCACCACTGAGGTGAAGTCTGTGGAGATGCACCACGAGACCCTGGAAGCGGCCTTCCCCGGAGACAACGTTGGCTTCAACGTCAAGAACGTGTCTGTCAAGGACATCCGTCGTGGCAACGTGGCTGGAGACAGCAAGAACGACCCCCCGATGGAGGCGGCTAACTTTACAGCTCAGGTGAAAGACTGATTCTGAATATACGTTAAAGAAGATACACGAAGTCAAGTCTGATCTCTGGCTATACACACGCTATTTAATTTAGTAAACAAACTTTAAAACATTCATAATTAATTAGGACAAATTGTATTCACAATACACATTGTTTTACACAATCCTTCACTGAACTTCCTACCGCCCCAGTCACTGTGGTTTTGTAGCCCATCCATTCTGACATTTGATCCACATCCCCAGGTCATCATCCTGAACCACCCTGGCCAGATCTCCCAGGGTTACGCCCCGGTGCTGGACTGCCACACCGCTCACATCGCCTGCAAGTTCAGCGAGCTCAAGGAGAAGATCGACCGTCGTTCCGGCAAGAAGCTTGAGGACAACCCCAAGGCCCTGAAGTCTGGCGACGCCGCCATCATCGTGATGGTGCCTGGGAAACCCATGTGTGTGGAGAGCTTCTCCGCCTACCCTCCCCTTGGTACGTCACAAATGGGGGGGGCATTTATCAACATTATTAAAGTTGGTACCTACAACTAGAATATGGGGAGCATCGGTTTAACCAATTCTGCCAAGTAACCATTTAATCCCACTCTTGCGTGGTTGCAGGTCGTTTCGCCGTGCGCGACATGAGGCAGACCGTCGCCGTCGGGGTCATCAAGGCCGTGGACAAGAAAGCCGCCTCCACCGGCAAGGTGACTAAGTCCGCGGTTAAGGCTGCCAAGGCCAAATGAATTCCTGCTCCAGACATCCAGCAACGACATGGCGTTTCACTGGCATCACATCCTGCAGTCTCTCAGAACCTGAGCTCTCTACTCAAGGACTGGCTAATGCTGATAAAAACCCATCGCAAAAGTTTCCGCAGGAAAGGAAAGCAAATGTTCGAAGAATAATGCTTTAGGGAAAATATGATAAAACCAAAAATAAAAAAAACATGACCATTAAACCGCCAAAATGCTGCTTTTTCTTGTTTCTCAATAGCTTAAATGCTCAATCAGTTACTGTGGGTTACATAATGCTATCAATCATGAAATTATATGTTGTGTTAGAAGATGAAAATAAAGACTTGTGGTTTCTGTTGCTGTGAAACCTTAAGCTAATTGTCAGATGTTGGATTGATTTGTAGAATACACTCCATACGATAACAATATTGACTACAGAAAGGAAATGATGGAAATAATATCTTGGATCTTTTTTTTTTTTTCATTTCGCAGTAGGGCGTCTTGCATGTAGTACTGTTAGATAAGATTTTATGTGCTAGTTTCAAGCATTCTCTCATGATCTTCATCAAAAATGTACAATATGTGCTGTTAGTAAGTACTGTATATTTTGTTTGAGTGATTTCCCTGTAGATAAAATTGTACACCAATCAATGTTGGCTACTCATAAGAAATATCTTTACAAATGGGTAACAGCGCGTATAATTCCAAATATGGCAGTGATTCCTGCATTTTTAATGCTGCATGAAGTGCCCCGTGTTCATTTCATCAGTAAGCATACGGCCTAAAGTCGTTAAGCAACCGCTCTAAATAGGCCAAGTACGCTCAAGGGTGTTAGAACCCTTGGTTGGGAACCACCCGTGTACTGGATGATGAAACGTTGAAACCAGTTCCTATTACCTTGGTTTCAACCAATCACCTAGAATCAAGGCAGGGCCCTTTGTCTTCATGTGTTCTAACATACAGTAACATATAGTAAAGAGAGAGACTGAGGAACGGAACATGTGGTTAAGGCTTTTTGTGTTTTATCTTTAAGCCAAAAGGAACAAACAATTGACATTTCAGTCATATTGTCTTCTCAGTCTGCCATTTGTTAAAAACAATAAAGGTAAGTCCTGACTTTTGATGTGTACATTGGTCTTTAAAAAAGTTGTCTTTCTGTTGTGGAGATATGTCTACTGGTGTCAGGCACTCGGGACTGAACAAGAAGTATGTTGTTACAGTGGGCTCGTATTATAGGCCGTGTAGATGACAACATCCTGTCTGTTTTTCAGGGCTTGATGTAACGACTATCCTCAGAATTGGTGACAATATATAGGATTAAAATGTACATTTACTAAGGGAATAGTCCTATGGAGCAAATTAACTGTTGGTATATCCCTGTGTGAACATGTCTCTAATTAATCTTTTATCCGTATAGAAATAATCTATATGTATAATAGAAATACTAAGTAATAGGCCAAGAGAGCACCCTACATGCTGTAAAAGTCATGCAGGCGGCCCTATTTGGAAAGATGGTTGGAAAGCTTTTTTTCTTTTTCTACACACATGCCAGCCACAGTCTATTTTACAACAATATTAAAAATTCGCTTTCATCAATAATATTAAAATGATCTACTTATACAGCTTTTTTTTTCAAAAATGTTGAGAAGTTTTGAGTGAGGAACAAAAGGGTTCTATTTGCAGTGGTCTCTTAAATTAGTAAATGGCTGGAATTTTATACTTTTTTTGCCAAGCTCTTAAAACCTAAGAGTTCCTATGCCTAGCAAAATTAGGACTCCTTAACGTGTAGCTCATTTCAACCAGTCTCACTACTAATGTTTAGTAGTGAGACTATAAGACTATTGTTTAAATTACGGTTTATAGGTTGGACACAATTATTTAGATACAGATCATCTTGAGCAGATGGATCATTGGTCAAGATAATGCGTCTCAGATAATATACTTCCCAACATTATTCCCCAGACTTGTAACCTGAACACACCTAATGTAATTATCTTAGGCATTTGACAGAGTGATTATTGTGTTGAAAATACTTCAGATTCAGGTCAGATTTCAGGCTCATTCTTGTTATTTAGGGGGACGAGACAAGGATGTCCCTTATTTACCTATTTGCAGTGACCATCAAGAGTTTTACTTATGTTGAGAACTACATGCTATCCCTCTGTATGCAGATTCTAATCCAGAACAATCTATTGACCCTCTCTTAGCGCTGTTGGAGTCATTTGGTAAGGTTTCAAACTAAAAACTAAAATAATGCCCAACTTCAATTTGTATAGAACCTGTAGAACCTCTAGTGGATTCTATGATATTGAGCTGACCAGGTCCTGCTGCAGCAAAGCAAGCCCCAAACAATGACATTTCCACCTCATGCTTCACAGTTGGAATGATGTTCTTGTGCTCAAATGCTGTCTTTGGTGTTACTTTAATTTTACTTGGGTTTATCTGTTCAAATTGTTCCAGAAGTCCTGGTCTTTGTCTAGGTGTTCTCTGGCACACCTTAGTCTTGCCCTGGTGTTTTTTTTTAACAGCAAGGGTTTCCTCCTTGCACACCTCCCATGCAAATCAAACTTGTGCAGTCTCTTTCTTATGGTACATTAGTGTACTTTGACAACTGTGGCAAGAGCTACCTGTAAATCCCAAGATGACATTTTAGGATTGTTGGAGACTTCTTTAAGTATCTTGCTGTCTGCTCTTGGGCTGAACTTTCTAGACTGCCTGACCTGGGCATGTTGGCAGTTTTAAATGTTCTCCACTTGTAAATTATTTTCCAATGGAATGGCTGATTTTCAAGAGTTTAGATTTTTTTTAAATCCTTTCCCAGATTTATATGCATACAACCCTCTTTCTGAAGGCCTTAGCTCTTTGAATCTCAACATCCTGATTTCACTCATTTCAACAATCAAGAGCAAACCAAAGTAAATGTCAGGAATGGTGTCAAACAATCCTCAAACAGTCGGATAAAACAAAAAAGTTCTAAACTTTACCAAAGACTGTTATTTTATTCCTGAAAGTCCTTTAAAACAAAAAGAAAGGAAGATTTGGGAGAAGTTATAGATGAAGACCAATGAAGGCAAATTTGTTTGAATGCACAGATACTTTTTGCTGCCAGGAAATGTATTGCAATTCATTAGAAGTGGCACTTGCAAGCTTAGTCACTTGTGTGCTGCCAGGCACTTCCTGGTTGACTCAGCATTGTGAAAAGCAGAATGGCTTGGTGAATAAAGCACCCCAGGACATATGTGCCGTAAATGCTGGAGAGTTATTGTAAAAGGCTAGACCAGAATTGTGCATTAGATGCCAAGCAATTCAGAAAATGAATCAATGTCTAATGATTGTAGGTTATATGTTTTAACTTTTACCCACCCCCACCAAGAATTTGTCATATCAAAGTAAAGCACACTACTTGGATTTGTGACAACGGCATACGATTGACATCATGTGCGGTTGTACTTTGTGTTTGCCACAGAGACATTCAATCCCTCCAAAATGTTCGATGCTTGCCAATCCACTAGCAGAATTCTAACCTTGGTCTCGTTATAACCCTAACTATGAACCAGGGAGTGGAACATTCATGGACCCGTGCTATGATAATGTTTTAGGTATGTTTTCTTGAATGGTTAGTTGGAACTTATTTAACTTGATTTGTATAATTTTCAGGCCATAAAATAGTGATGGTGTTAGATAGGGTGGAAGATTGGGGATCAGGTTGGTGGAGTGTTTTGTGCAGGGAGGGGTTGGGGTTTAAGGTCAATGAATGGACAAGAAGTCATTTCCTGTAGCATCAATCAATGTAAATGTCAGGTCCTGGCTGGGGGCCTCTGGGCAACTCTATGTGCCTGGAAGTCACAGTCGGGATCTGTAGAGGAGGGGCCTCTAGGCATCTCTATGTGCCAGGAGGTCACAGTCAGGATCTGTTGAGGAGGTGCCTTTAGACATCTCTATGTGCCAGGAGGTCACAGTCAGGATATGTTGAGGAGGTGCCTTTAGACATCTCTATGTGCCATGAGGTCACAGTCAGGATATGTTGAGGAGGTGCCTTTAGACATCTCTATGTGCCAGGAGGTCACAGTCAGGATCTGTAGAGGAGGTGCCTTTAGACATCTCTATGTGCCATGAGGTAACAGTCAGGATATGTTGAGGAGGTGCCTTTAGACATCTCTATGTGCCATGAGGTCACAGTCAGGATCTTTTGAGGAGGTGCCTTTAGACATCTCTATGTGCCAGGAGGTCACAGTCAGGATCTGTTGAGGAGGTGCCTTTAGGCATCTCTATGTGCCAGGAGGTCACAGTCAGGGTCTGTAGAGGAGGGGCATCTAGGCATCTCTATGTGCCAGGAGGTCACAGTCAGGATCTGTTGAGGAGGTGCCTCTTGGCATCTCCGTGCAGCTAGTTTTGGGGGTCCCCAATTAGAGTCAGCTGTACATCGTTGCCTCTATTTGGGCACCCTTTTTAAGTTGCCCTTATTGTCTTTTGTTAATGGATGGTTGTTTGTACTGTTGTGCCTTAGTGCTGGTTTGCCCTGCCTTTGTTATTTTGCCCGTTGATAGTTGAAAAAGGAAGTAATAAAAGGTATTCCTTAACGCTCTGTGCCTTGTGTCCAGCCTAACAACTGTGACAGTAAATCTATAAATAGAGAAAATACATTGAACATCACATAGTTTGAAGTTTAATGTGTAAAAAAACAGTTATATTTTAGCCATTCTGGGCAGATTTGAAATATGTGGGGAGACAAACTTTGAGGACAGAAGATAAGGATTTGTGTAAAACTCTCCAGACCATGTTGCCTGCACAAAATCATCATGTTTGAGTGTAATACTCATCCAAGACATTTCAGACAATACCACAATCTACCTCCAGCCCAGGTCCCAACACCAGGGGCTGTGGTGGATCCTGTCTCTCCAGAGCTGGCCCAGTGGATCAGGCTTTCGGCCCAGGAGCTCAAGCTCCGCCAGAGTGACCGGCAGTGGGCTGTGGAACTGGTCAACCATCTCCGGAACAGCCTGCTGGAGTTCCTCAAGAACAGTGACGAGCAGCCCTACTTCCAGTCAGCCGCTGTGTTCAACAGTGGTTCCTACTACGAGATGGTCAAGGTAACTCACATTCTGATTACTGCATACTTTGCCACTCCTTGTGAAGTAGAGGGGGTAAGATGTTAGCTCTAGAGACTGACATACAAAGGCAAATACTCACAAACAGGAATCTGCATCTGTGTTTTGGCATTTTGTAAACACATTTAGATGAAATAATTACAAACAGCAACTATCCCTAGGTTTCCCCTTGGGCGTTAATGAGCTAAATGAGCTAACCTCATCTTGCACTACGCACTGCACACTGAAAAACGTATCTATTATTCGTTATCTTTATAGCTCGTACTTTGCAACCGAAGTTAATGCAGGTAGAATAGTTTACACAGATAATGATTCAACATATGAAGGTGTCATGTACTGGACACGAAAGACACATTTGAAGTGTAAACAGGGATGTTCTTGTTCCTCTCAGGTTTTTATGTGTTTCTGTTTGCAAACCTCCTGGACGTTGTTTATCTGGGTCGGTCAGTCCTGACATTTACATTCAGATAATATACTTCACTGTATTGAAGTCCACTGAAGGACACCGTATAGTAAATAGTACCCAATGCCATCGTTTGCCAACAGATACACAACCCAAATGAGTTTGACATGATGCTGAAGTTACAGTCTCCTTCTCG
>JACXGK010001802.1:0-63442 GCA_016801125.1 Novumbra hubbsi
AAACTGCAGGTAGGCGTTCGAAACGAATAGGTTTTATTACCTATGTACCTCGGTAGACCGTAACTCTACCGGTAGTAAATACTAGAGAAGTGGCGCTTTAGGGAATGCAGCCACAGAGCACCTCGGTGCTCTCACACGCAACAGGCAGACAATAACGAACGCAGAGACAAGACACATGAGGGATTAAATAAGCAGGCAAGGAGCCGCAGCTGTTGGGAATCAGGGAGGGATGCGTTCACAGGACATGGGTAACAAGACAAACACGGACGGTGGTGCCTAGAAGGCCGGCGACGTCGAACGCCGGGGTGCCACGCGCACAGGGGAGTGGCCTCCACTAGGCGGTGACGTGACACAAAAAAAACTATTTTCTCAGGTGGCCTAAGACCACTGTAACCTATGTCCAAATAAATAATAATTTGGTCAAACGGTGGTTAACCATTGATTTTCAATGATGTTCTACATACACACATGCTGGATTTCAGAAAATTGTATCCAATACTCTCTTATTTCAAAGCAATTGCTAATTTCTCCACAGTAATAAAATTAGTTGGTACATGTAGCTGTAGTCAATATCTGCCTTTTTTTTTTGTTGAATGTGCTAATACAAATTACTTGAGATCTCAACATTGACCATAATGTGCTTTCATTTGTGTTTCAGATTGCATGTGCCAACAACATCAACATCACACAATGAAATCTTAGGTTAGTACAAAAATAATTTAATTTTGTGGCATTTTGTCCAATTAATAATGGATATAATCAACACCTATGACTAAAGCACAGCTGTGATAAAAAAAAAAGAAACACTTCAACCACAAACTCAATTGTACAATCGCTTTCCCACAACAGGTTACGAACATTATATTAAAACAATGAGTACAATTTTTTATCATAAACTTAATACATTTATATCCATCCACAAGGAAATGGTTTGGATACAAATCTTGTGTTACTAGCCAAACCAGCTGGATGTTTGTTTGATTTGTACTGTGGTTCAAAAGGTCAGATTTTTTTTACAATTCATTCAAATAAACTCCTCCAGACACAGTCCTATGGGCTGGCCCAGGGAGATAGTCATATAAAATTGAAACAAAGACTTAAATGTCAGAATAGCAGACAGCAAAATGTGTTGTTGCAAACCCATTGCTAGACCTAAAGCAAACGGAAATACAAACGACATAATTTTTACATTACTACATTTCATGTTTATGAACGATGCAGTGATTTTTCTGGAAACCTGGGTCATACCTGTGGTATACAGCTTTCTTTTATTTACCATGGCTTAGAACACATGTCAAACAATCACAATGCTTTATTTGACCAACCCATTGTAGTGTAATACATTTTGACTGCTAATATGACTGAGTGAAAAACCACTCAAACGCTTTATAACTTTAACCTTTTTACCTTTTACTCATTTAGCAGATACTTATCCACTGCCCCGTTACCCTTTTCTTTTACCAGGTTCTCCAACTGTATTTTGAGCAGTATATTCTACATGAAGCCAAAATTATGCACGCAGGATTATTAACCTGGAGTGGTCTACATAGGCCTATAGCATTAGCAGTTGGATTGGAACCAGTGCAATGGTCAGGCGACATAAAAAACTAGTTATTTGGCCATGCACAGCAGTGTTTTGAAATTAGAATGCATGAAAGTAAAAAAAAACAATGGGAAAAATTTATGGTATGAAACTTTTTCTTTATGGTATGAGAGATTTTCTTATTATTCCCTTGTTATGGTCAACCAATTCACTTTTTCAAAACAGTTAACATCACTGTGGTGTATTGGATATACATTCTTGTGTTGCGCATGTTGGTGGTGCATTGGTGTTTGCAAGGCTATGGTTAAAGGTGAAAACCTATTGCTGTGTTATATGTAAAGAGAATATTTTAAATTTGTCAACAGAAACAGAGTATACACTGTATCTGTATGTTGTTTAATAAAAGAGCCCATCCTGTAATATGCAGCCTTAGTTCATGTGAAATGTTTTGTGTGTGTGTGGACTGAGTCCCAAAGAAAAGTGGTCTAACCATGCATTCTTGCCTGAGGTTCTTCAGAAATGGATCCTTGTCCTTGTCAGAGAAGTGTCCTGACAGTAGAGGTCAGACAGGAGAAGAACTCTGAGAGAAGACAAGAATCTACAACTCAGGTAATACTTGGAAACTGTATATTCAATGCCACAGGTAATTTTGTCTAGCCCCAACTGTTTGATGGTCCAATAAAAAAAGAAATAGTATGTATTTTGCACCTAATCTTGATCCAAGATGAAAGGTATTGCCAATTGAATTTACTTTTATACCTGTGAAAGAAGTGCTTTGTTTTAGTGCATATGTGAAGTAATAGAGTAAAAACATCCCTATTAAGCCCACTTGCAACTTCTGAGTCATATTTTTAAAAAACTGCATCAGCATTTTTTGCTGTATGATGTTTTTTAATGAAGCTCCTTGTTACATAAACTACACTTATTATTATTTACATTTTGAGTAATAAAAGCATGTGTCTGGCATGTGCCTTGTTGATCCCAGAAGATAGATGTCAGAAGATATAATTTGTTGCATATTTCCACCCCCGTTTTAAGTAGGTACACATTTGTAATAAAAATTTAAGTGATTAGGGTTGAATAAAACACATTTTGGAATATTGCTTGAGTTATAAATCTTGTTTCTTTTGTAATGAGTTTTGGCAGGCTGGCCAACAGACATGGGATGCATCAAACATATGCTGCACCAATACAGTAGCTGCATAGTAGGATTCATTGCAATGACAATGCATAAAAAGCAAGTATAGTTAAAATGTTTGTATGCAGTTTATATTATTGTTCTGTTAAATAGACATGTTCTTATGTTCTGACTTCTGCATATCCTCGTGCAGTACTGTGCTGCACAAGGCGTTCTTGTAAATGTTTTGCCAATACGGATATGTACTGTAACGTCAAAATAGCTGCCTAAAGCTAGGTGTCATTGAAATTGACTTGAAAATTATTAACAAGAGCTATGTAGCTTGTTCAACATTCCCTACATAGCTAGATAACTACCACATTTAACTATTATTACGTGGACGTTGTTTTTCGTTCAGTTCAGCAAATTGAAAAAATAGCAAACCTATCTACAAACATTATAGTAGTTAGCAAGCGTTAGCTAACGTAACTCTACTGTGCTGTTTGAAGACAACGTTCTGCTATCGGAGTTTTTACAAATAGTTCTAGTAACGTTCGCTTGTATTGGCTACCTACGGTTAACTAACGCTTTTTAGCGTATTCTATGTTTTGGCTAAAACAACGTTAGCTAACGCCAACGGACGTTAGCTAAGGCAAATTTGTGCTAAAATGTATAGCAACGTTAGCTAACACTAACTAACAAAATGGAGTTTCTTTATACAGTAGCAACATAAGCTAACGCGAAATAAATAGCTAACGCATGAAAAGATCACTGTGGTTTTTTAAAATGGTTTACTTACCTTAGCAAATATTCAGTTTTGTGTCAATTTGAACGGAAATAGTAACCCATATCAGCATCTTGAATGCCGTTGTGCTTGCTAGCTAGTTCCTGGCTAACTTATTGATGTCTTCAATGGTAATTTGGCGGACCACAATTCACCTTTAAAAAATGCAGCCACTTACTCTGCTGGTGTATGGTTGGTATCATAATTCCATTCGCTATTAATGGGAAAATATTTAAGCTAAAAAATATTGCTAAGCCAAAGAATCATCTGCTTCAGCATGATTAAAAAATTGTCTTAGACACTTTTGTAAAGTGTTTAACATCTTGAGAAAGCTTTATGTCTCTGAGTAATATTGCTGGTAAATTTCGTAACATTAGTGACATTTACAGGACCCTTTTTTGCGGGAAGATAATAATAATGAACCAGAACAAACACCAGAGAACTGCTGAAACCCTAACGAACCGGAACCAGAACAAACACATTCAGGTTTTAGCATTGAATTGCTGAATCCGTAATAAGGATATAACAAATTTGCGTTATTGACCCTTTTATTAAATGGTAGAACACTGATTTTGAATTTGTGCAATAGTAACTGTAACAGTATGAGCATTAATGGTGTAACTGTGTGGGGTGGTTGTTTGTGTCAAGGCATGTGTTTTTGTCTTTGTTGAGACAAGAAAGGATAGCAAGCCCTGCTGTGCCTACTGATCAAGGTATAGTATAACCTGCATGGCTAATTTGAGCTACAGTGCTCTAGTACTTATGTAGAGTGTCAGTTTTTTTTCTGTATTTCAGTCAGTTGAGTGAAATGTCCCTTAATTCATTCAGTCATCCGTCATCCCTTAGTGACAAGGCAGGCAAAACATGATAGACTCTTTTGGTTGTGTGGAGAAATGAACTACAAGTCAAACCTAAACAGGCTGCAAACTAAGCAAAAGATGGGATGTGTAGTCTTCCTTTGACAACTTGAGAGCACTTGTCATCAGGGTCCAAAATGAACACAGAAATTCACAATGATGTATCGCAGCTATTCTTTTCAGTGTTTCTGTCAGCTTCTTGTGGCGCAGCTCCGTCCTGCCCTTACCAGAACATGACATCAGAGAATCATCTATAACATTTTGCCAGAATGGCATTTATTGAGCAAACTCTGGAAAATGTACGCTCTTTTTCTTGGTATTTTGCTTGTAAGATGTTTAGAAATTGTTCATTTCTCTGAGGGATACACCTTGAACACTTGTTATAACAGTGGTTACACATTTACAAGAGGGATATTCAGCTGTCGGACTTCCCCTTAAAGCAAATTAGCATCCAGCATCCAGACGCACATTAAAAACAATATTCAATAAAAGTGGCTTTGTTGACATGACTGCAATACAACGTTACCAAACCATATGAACACAAACTAGCCTATACAATAAAACACAAACAATATTCTACAAACATCGGCTTGATTTCAGCGGAGAAACTGTTGCACTGTTGTAAATCAGACTTTTCGTTAACTTTAATGTTTTCATTAAACATTAACAACATTTATCTTTAATAAGTCTATAAATGACAGGAAATGTGAAAGCACAAAACATGGAACATGAGAGTGGTTTATTTTGTCTTGAATGGCACTAAACAATGTCAAACCAGCACATTTTATTTTCTGACAAGTCTGAATCAGCATTATTAAGAAGTAGGTTTACCAATACAAGGAATTTGCTTTGGTGCTATGGAGCATGACAGAAAACACAGTAAGTGAACCTACTCTAGTAGTTGTCCGACGGACAAGTAAATAAAACAATCCAACCGACTCAAGATTAATTTGTTTGTGGACAAGCAAGATGTTTCTTCAAGCACCTAAACCTGGCCAGGTGCCAGGGAATATGGGTCCACCACCACCAAAAAAGTTTATGTTTTACCGGGAGTTCCCAAATAAATCTGTCTGGTAAGTATCTTAAGTTGTAGAATATTTACAGAGATGTATCATAGCTAATAATCAACTGGCCAGCTAACAAAAATACTTGAGCTCTCTGAAAGGTAAAAGATACATTCTGATTGGCTGTTGATTCAATAATATTTCAATGTTTTTAGCTGTTTCTTATTGGCTGCAATTTGTGATACCTAATTACAAGTTTACATGTAAAATTTCAAGCCTTCTGATTGGCTGCTGTTACCTATTTTAAGCTGAATGTCAAATTTTGTAACAATTGCATTTTGTAACACCTATAAATGTAATTTCTATTTACATTGCTTTTTGTTCCCTGGGAAACTCATAAATCTGTTATTATTGTTATAATCTGATGATGTGTCATGATAACAATAGTAACACCAATAATAATATTGACAGTAACAATCATAACAATGATAATAACAACAATTGGAATCATAATCATTAATATTCAGTGCAATTAGCCAACATCTTATTTGATGAGGGCGATAAGATACCTGGATAATGTTAAGGGGGGTACTGGCCCAAAAAAGGTTGATAAACACTGGATTAAACTGTCAACAAGTGAGCTTACCTCAAGTTTTAGCTACTGTATCATTATAAATTATGTTTGATGTTAATGTTATGTACTACGCATGACACATGCAGATCCAACAGATTGAAGTGACAGCGAGCCAGTGTGGTGTGTAGTCTCCATAATCCACTCGCCAAAGACAAAATGTACCCACATTTGGCGACCGACGAGTGCTAACTTTGGACGCTGCTTGTCATTACATAATGTGCAACAATGCAAACTGTTACCAAAAACATATTTTTCTGCTATAGGCTGGAGATGCAAACGCTGACATTATTGAATCTACGGGAACACTGGCAAGGTTCCAGAGGCTAGTGGGAGTGAAGAAGGGACCCCAGATTGGATTAAATGACGGAAAGGCAGACAGCAGGGGTGAGTTCTCTTGGCCACACTTCTCTTGCTTGTCTTCTTCTTATAGAACAAATAATAAATAGAAAAACCCTAAAAAAACGATTGCATGCAAATAGCCTAGCCTTAATTAAGTAAGTTAATTATTTATATTTATTTACAAACAAAAATATATATTGGCCCACCAGATCTTTAAAGGTCTCCGCCAGCTCACATTATGTCCCATTGCATGCAAATAGCCTAGCTTCTCCAAAATCAACTCAAAATGTCTGTCACGTCTCCCTCCTCGCTCGGGCAGGGTCCTGCGTTCGGTGGCATCGGCTCCCTAGCTGCCACCGTTCCCCTGCCCCTGCCTTTTGTGTTGATTGTTTGTGATGTCCCATGTCTTCACGAACGCACCCCCTCATTGCGCACACCTGTTGCTTGTTTTCTCTGTATAAATTTGCCAGTGTGTGTCCTGTTTAGTGTTCGTTATTGTTACGTGTGATTTGACTCCTGCTGAGTCAGATTGTTCTGTATAACGCTCACAATGTTTTTCGTGCCTTTTGTTTATTTCTGGACTCTTGGTAATAAGTTACCTATCCACCAAATCCTGCGCTTTGTTCCGCCCTTGGCTTTACCATCACAATGTCTAACACATATCACCAGCAAATCGCTGCAATGAGGTTTAAGAGAGATTAAACTTTTGAAATTATAATTCAAATGGAGGAATAAGTGACTTGGAGTTGAATTTTTATCAGATCTATGAACAAATGCCTTTCTCTTTTGTTAAGGTAATTTAGCAGAATCTATGTGTAATCACAACAGTCCAGTTATCAACTGCATTGGCCTGGGGAAGAAGACATCAGAGGCTCTTTTAGCTCAGAAGCAGCATACTAATGACATTGTTGGGAGAACTGACGAAGGACCATGGAGCACTAGTTTTCATGAACTCCACTGGGGCCCCACAGAAGTTCCTCCAACCTGGGATATCCCTCACCATACTTGCCACAAGCCCCCAGGTTTGCCTTGGCACTACGGCTTTGACTTCACCCTGCCGAGAGCAACAGCCTGGGATCACTTTGAGAATCTAGCCTTGGAACTGGACAGCAAACAAACACCCCCAGAGTTTTCACCCCAACGAATCATCCGCTCAATCACAGATCTGGACATCTCAGAATACACGGTATGGTTTAATTAAAGGGTAATAACGACTAATGTTTTACAGTTTGTCTAAGTTAATAAATCGATAAAAGTAATTATGGTGGTAGAGCTGGGTTAAGCAAGCTATGTAGTGTAATTTGGTTATATTTCTCTTCCCCCACTAATGCAATTAAAAATAACTTTGGGAAATATTGATTTTCTAAATGAAAACCAAATGTTTTGTCACAGCATAAGCACAACATTAATAAACCTTGTACCTCAATAAATTAAGGTATATGCCATGAACATTTTATGTGATAAATATCCCATGCTTGACACATTGGCTGCCTAATGTTAATATACATTACTTTCACACATAATTTCTTCTCGTAAATGTATCCTTTAGCAGAACGTTGGTGTTTATTACTTGCATAACTGTATAATACATGCACACTTGCCTTGCCAATTAAATGCAGAGGTGAAGTAGTAGTTTCACTGGAAAATCCAAATATGGTGTGTCAGTGAGTCCTTGACTGGCTACTGTGTTGGTCTCAGTATGTACTCAGATAAGTACAGGGAAGAACTTGGGAGGTGCACTTTCTGTTTCTAACTACTCAGGAAATGGCCAACTAAAACGAGTATAGTACATATAGCACTCACTTCCTTTGTTAATACAGTGTTAGAAAATACATTTCTTTAAAGGAGCCACTCTTGGCTTTGATGACAGCGTTGAAAACCCTTTGCACCCCGTCCACTAGCTTTGTGATGTAGTCACTCATAATGCAAGTTAATTAACAGGTGTTTCTTGTTAATGGTCATTTGTGGAATTTCATTCCTTTTAGTGTTTGTGCCAATCAGTTCGGTTGTGACAAGTTAGGTTTGGTACATGGAAGCTTCTCATTATGGCTGTACTGTAGTAGTCCATATTATGGCAAGAACAGCTGAAATATGAAACGAGACAAAAGTGAAGGTCAGTCAGTCTGAAACATTTTCAGAACTTTGAAAGTTTCTTCCAGTGCAGTCTCAAAAAACATTAAGAACTATTATGAGCACCGCCTCAGGTAATGAAATCCCATAATTACATCTGCAGATGAGAAGTTCATCAGTTGCCAATCTCAGAAATCGGCAATAAACTGCACTTCAGAATATAGCCTAAATAAAATCTTATTTTAGGTCAATTAACAGACATGTCTCAACTGTTCAGAGCAGACTGCATGAATCTGGCTATTTTACCAAGAAGGAGGTGGTGCTGCATCAGATAACCTGGCATCCGCAATTGAAAGGGTTTGTGATGAGTTGGAATGCAGAGTAAAGAAAATGCAGCAAAGAGGTGCTTAACATATGTGGGAAATCCCTCCAGACTGTTGGAAAAGCATTGCAGGTGACTATCTCAGTAAGCCTCTAAATAGAATGTCTAAACCAGGGGTTTGCCCAAAGTTTTTCCTACGAAGGGACAAAAATCAAACTTGACTGAGGGCCGTGAGCCGAAAGTAAAGTTGCATCATAACAAACTGTATTATATTATATACCCAGCTCCGGGCAACTCAATTGCTATACAGGTTTATGTAAGGTCCCACAGTTGACAGTGCGTTTTAGGGCACAAACCAAGCCATGAAGTCCAAAGAATTGTCTGCAGACCTCTGAGACAGGATTGTATCGAGGCACAGATCTGGGGAAGGGTACAGAAAAATGTCTGCAGCATTGAAGGTCCCAATGAGCACAGTGGTCTCCATCCGTAAATGGCAGCAGTTTGGAACCACCAGGACTCTTCCTAAAGTTGGCCGCCCGGCCACTCCACCAATCAGGCCTATATGGTAGAGTGGCCAGACAGAAGCCACTCCTCAGTGAAAGGCACATGACCGCTCGTCTGGAGTTTGCCAAAAGGCACCTGATGGACTCTTAGACCATGAGAAACCAAATTCACTGGTCTGATAACACAAAGATTGAACTCTTTGGTCTGAATGCCTAGCGTCATGTCTGGAGGAAACCAGGCACTGCTCATCACCTGGCCAATAGCATCCCTACAGTGAAGCATGGTTGTGGCAGCATTATGCTGTGGGGATGTTGGACAACGGCCCCAAGCACACACCCAAGATAACAAATGAGTGGCTTTGGGACAACTCTGTGAATGTACTTCAGTGGCCCAGCCAGAGCCCAGACTTGAACCTGATTCAACATCACTGGAGAGATCTGATAATGGCTGTGCACCGACACCCCTGATCCAACCTGATGGAGCTTGAGAGGTCCTGCAAAGGAGAATGGGAGAAACTGCCCTAAAATTTGTGCCAAGCATCATACTTAAAAATACTTGAGGCTGTAAAGGTGCTTCAACAAAGTATTGAGCAAAGGCTGTGAATACTTACAGTATCTCACAAAAGTGAGTACACCCCTCATATTTTTGTAAATATTTGATTATATATTTTCATGTGACAACACTGAAGACATGACACTTTGCTACAATGTAAAGTAGCGAGTGTACAGTATGTATAACAGTGTAAATGTGCTGTCCCCTCACAATACTCAACACACAACCATTAATGTCTACACCGCTGGCAACAATAGTGAATACACACCGAAGTGAAAATGTCAGATTTGGGCCCAAAGTGTGAATATTTTGAGTGGACACGGATGATATGATGATAAAATTACTGCAAACTATTTGTATCAACCACATGGTTGTGTGGCACCATATTTGCAAGCTCACCACGCTCACCTTGTTTAAAGTTAGAGTTAAAGCCTTGAAAAGAGGTAGATAAGCCCATCTCCTCACAAGGAACACATTTGCAACTAGGACTCATTAACTCTTCCTTCATGTTTTTATGGCCATTTTGATGTGCCTTCTAATGTGCCTTCATATTTAGCTTCTATGGACAATAGGCATCTAAAGTTATGTAAACCCAGACAGTATTTTATATCATGCCTGCTATTGATCAATGAACTTGTGCATTGGTGTGGTTTTGCAATAATATGCACAGAACTTTAACAGGCATAATGGTATTATATTTCTAATTGGTACATATGTTGACAACATTGATACATAAAAATGTGTGCAAGCATTTGTCATATAACTACACAGTCTTGCACATTTGCTAGGTCAAAGCGCTCACCCCGTTTTATATAAAATCTTGAAAAGAAGGCATATATTTACAATTGGGACCCATTTACTCAGCCATTCTTCTGCTATTCTGAATTTGTGAAAAATGCCTCAAACACTACTTCTTTAATATCAAATGACCAATCTTAAGTGATTGCATTTTGGACAAATGATCAGTGTTGTGAGTTTAGGTAATATTATTTTAGGTAATACTAGTTTCCATTTGTCCACATGGAGATACTAGTAAAAAAAATGTAAACCATGCAACAATGTGACTATGGACATGAGTTGGATGTGTCCTTTTGACAAAAATGTGCAATCTGGCTTGTAGAAGCTCTATGCTGATACCCACTTAATGATGCTTGCAGCTTTCATTTTAATTGTTCTTGTTATTGTTACAAACTTGTTATTGTTACAAATGTTTAAATTAGAATTTGCAAGCAACCATATGTTTTTGTTCTTCTTCAAATAATGATTTAATGATGTAATAGAAACAAAACTGCACTATATTGTGGTATTCAGTTATTCCGGTGCTCACCAGTTATTTGGCTACTTCCTCATTAGTAGTTTTACTGGTTACATAACCCTGCCTTTACCGTTGTGGCGTCGTCAATAATGCTTAGGCAACAGTTTGAGTAGTCATATTAGCATACAGCAGTCATCAATGAGATACTTTCTTAGTGAACTGAGGATGCTTCAGAGTCTCTATGCTGCTTGTTCCATCTAAAAGTATAATACCGTACAGTCATGCCTTTGATCACAGATAAAGAGACTGCATAGATAGTCACATCCTGGCTGCCTGAGAGGAAATGTAGCTGTTTTGCACAACTGTTGCAGTAGAGGTTTTTGATACAACGATTGGTCAAGTAAGCTACAGTACAGTTTTATGCACAAAAAAACGGTCCAGCTGTAATTCAGATTCATCACTATGCTTCAGAGGAAACTGTCAAATGTCTCAGAAAAAGACCTGAAAAGCAAGACAAAACCAAAGGTCAGTTATTTATTTTGGTGTAAATGATATTGTCATTTTGAGATCTGCTATCCTATGTAACAACCATAACATTAAAACATTAACTTTTCAATGAAAACTGTAATTCTCCTTCTAGATGACAGTGACTACAGCCAACTAAGGTTCCTGTTTCATTAATAGTTACAGCCCGGGTTTAATGTAAAATATGTTGGATGAGAGACTGTAAAAAATTATTTCTCTTTGTATTGAAACTTGTAAAAGAGTTCATGGGATAATCAAATGGGTAAAATACAAAAAACAATATCAACACCATTATTTTACAATAATACAAGACTAAACAATGTAGGACAATTACATAAAATATACTCAATGTACTACAAAAAATAGAAATTTACATTGCACTCATTTATTCCAAAATGTTAAACATAACTGAGACAAATGATAAGCTATAAGGAAACATATCATCACAAAGTACTCATCTATTACCACATTATTACAGAATTACTAATAATAATTAAAATTGACTGTCAGCTGTTAGTCGGATTGTCTGGTTTCACAGGACCTTCGAACAGATCTCGAGTAGATATGTACTGAATGTACTGAATCCTGCTACTTTTATTTAGCAGATACCTTGACCATTACCATGAAGAGATATCTTTGATACCTCCTGTCTACATTGTGATGAGCACCAGTACTAGCCAACTAAACCTGCAGTTACATTACAGTATTTAAATGACATTTTAGACAATTCAATGCAAACAAAAAGTTAATTGAATTGCCATAAAAAAATATATCTGTTCATGACCCAAGGAACAGTCACATTGGGTTTACAGGATACAGGCTAAAGATTACATTGTGTGTTGTTTTGCTGCCCACAGTTCAACTTAAACACTGCAGCCAGACAAGATGTACTGCAGTTACTATCCAAAACCCATTTCCGTCTATAACAATAGTATTTTTTTACCCAGCGCTCCGCTAGCTTTGGCCGATTTGACA
The DNA here is from genome assembly GCA_016801125.1 of Novumbra hubbsi. Classification (NCBI taxonomy): domain Eukaryota; kingdom Metazoa; phylum Chordata; class Actinopteri; order Esociformes; family Umbridae; genus Novumbra; species Novumbra hubbsi. Next base: position 12,482 of record JACXGK010001802.1, read on the forward strand.
CCTTCAGACATCACTCTTCTCCAGTAAAGCTGGAGGAAAATGGTGGTGCTTTGGTATGTGAAGCTTTTGTCTGATTTTGACAACTTATTCAGCTAATAATTGAGCAAATGTGGTACTTTAAACTATGTGAATTGTATTACCATGACTGTACACATTGGTATGTTTTAAGTCTGCAGACGAAGAGCAGGTTGATAGTGGTGACCAGAACAGATCAGGAGGTATCGGGAAAAAGATGAAGAACATCTCACTGACAATGAGGAAGAGGATTGGCAGGAAGTATGCCAAAGCCCTGTCAGAAGAATTGGTGAGTTAGATGTAGCATATCATGTAAAACAGATCAGATTTTTTGTTTTATACCAAAATCAATTAAACAAAATAGACTAACCACATGACTATTTTCTGACCCACATATCTCTGATAAAAGAACCCAAAAGAGACGCTTTGAAAGTACAGAAGGATAAACCGTGATCCTTCTGTGTTTCTTAATGTAGTCAAAGTCAGAACAGGACTAAGGCTCATCACAGTGTATCAAGTTGTTTGTGGAACCAAAAATGTGAGAGGTGCAGTATAGTCAGCAAAGCAGGAATTGGGGGATTACATACACCTCCTGTCCATGTCAGGTCTCAGTTATAAATGGCAAAACAGCTCACTGTGGATTAAGGATTTGTGGTGGCAGAGAGAGAGGAGCTTTTCTATGTTCTTGTCTAAACTGCTTGGGGTACTGAGCTACTTTACCAGAAATCAAACATGGAACAGGCCTTGCCCCGACACAGTCCCTCTTATTGGTTTAGCTGTCTCCTTTTTACCCCTCTACCATGGTATGAGATGGAATAGGATTGAGTTATTGTTGATGCAAACAAAAGCAATTTAAAAAAGTTATGTTGTGTTAGGGCGAAGAGACGAAGAGAGTTGAAGAAGAAGGCAATGTTGATGACAGGGTCCGTTCCTTTCCAGAAGTACACAGAAAGTCCAGTTATTCAATGGAAAGCTTGTACAGCCTCAACAGTGGACAAAGCTCATCCAGTAAGTACCTTGGCCACATAGCCAACAATATACTAGAATGAACAAGTTCACTCTCACTTTTTATTATGCAATATAATGTTTTTGTGTGTGACAATTAAACATCATATGACAAAAAATTCTGTCACATATTAAGAATTGCTTTGAAACTTGATTTTACTCAAAATGTATGAAGCTAGCTTGATGTTTGATTCCATCTAATCCAAATGTGTTGCTTCCCAGGTGGGGTGAACAGTGGCTCAGACACCAGTAAGAGAGACAGTCTGAGGCTGGATGAGCAACAGTCCCTTGCCTACACAGGCCAGATGTGTGGCAGAGCCCAGGTCCACACTGACTTTGTTCCCAGTCCCTATGACACTGAATCACTCAAACTCAAGGTAACATGCCTGAACTACCTCACTGGATTTTCCAAACTGTCAATGTTCAAGTAATATGCAGCTTTTTTGTTCTTTCAGGTAGGGGATGTGATTGAAATTATCAGCAAGCCTCCCATGGGGATATGGACAGGCATGCTGAACAACAAGGTAGGAAATTTCAAGTTCATCTACGTAGACGTCATAGAAGAGAAGGTTCCAGAACCCCCTCAGAAGATGAGGACATGCAGGAGAAGCAGGAGAGCCCCGGCTAAAACAGTACAAGAACTCCTAGAGCGCCTTCATCTGGAGGTAGTCTGTCTTCTGTCTTCTTGTCCCTGTATCACTATCTTCTCCAACTTCTCAAATCAATTACTCAAATGTATCAGCAGTTGTCACAAAATGCTTTTACAAAACCCCCAGCCTGAAACTCCAAGGAGCAGCACATTGGCTAGGAGAAACTCTTAAAGGGGAACGTTATTTAGGAAGAAACCTAGAGAGGAACCAGGCTTGGAGGGGTAACCAGTCCTCTTTTGCAGTGATGGGTGAACATTTTAAGAGTACAAATTGTAATTTGTACTCTTAAAATAATAAGGAATAATTGCATGTGGGCAACACAACCAGCTGGTGCTTTGTACAGGGACAGCAACAAGTCTTTTAAGCCTGGTACTCCGGAGGTATGGGCCAAGACCTCATAAATTTAAACTGAGAGGGAGGCAAGGAACATTTTGAAATGATGACTTGCCTACTATTTGGTGTTGGTTCTGTCTTGTAGGAATACACCTCATCCTTGCTGCTTAATGGCTATCAGACAGTAGATGACCTGAAGGAGCTGAAGGAGCAGCATCTGGTGGAACTCAATATAACAGATCCTGAACACAGACTTCATCTCATGGCAGCCGTCGAGTGCATCCATGACGTTGAATGCATTCAAGAACCCCAAAGTGAGTTCAGGCAGTCTTTTTCCTATTTTGATATTCAGATGGGTTGCATATGCCAAACTCAGGCCAAATACTGCAAGGCTGTCCAAATGAATGAATAGTGAAAGCAGTTTAGTTAAAGACAGAAAATGCAAAAGACTGAAAAATATGTCGGCATCTGATAAACAGTATTTCCAGGTCTCCTCCTTGTTTGACAGATGCTCCTTTCTGTATAAAAGGTTTTTAAAAATGTATCAGGTGTCATAAGACTTGCCACCTGCAATACTGGTCAAACTCTAGCCTGCCTATTTACACATTTATTGAATTTCACTAACCTAAATACACATTTCTTTTTAAATTGCCCATAATTAAACATTTTACAGTTGCCATCTGTTGCTAATGAAGCACATGACTAATGTGCTTTAATAAGCTGTAAAGAGTAAGTCAACCAGAAGGACATGAAAGGAAATACTTGGTGGGAGTCAGGAAACGTTCAGCAGAACGCTAAAAGGAAATGTTTTTTTTAACCCTGTGGTTTCAGTGCTACCCTTGCTTATCTTTCCTGTTGTTCAAGTATATACAAACCTTTGATATTTTTAACGTCACCTTTTAACACAATCATCACAGGTAATGGTTCTCAGAGCTTTAACAGTCTATATAGAGGTTGAATTATACCAACTATAATGGAACATTTTAGTGGAGAAAATCTGTGATATATTACCTATATATATTACCACTCCAGGTAGCAATCAGGAGGCTGAGAAGCACACGACCAAGTCCCCGACTGAGAGCATTAAAGTGGACCTGAGTGACTGCCCCAGAGACTCTGGATGCTACATCAGTCAGGGATGCTACATCCCTGATTGCACAGACAAGAACAAGGAGACGAACACCTACCTACCTGTACTGGACCATAATCCACCCAAGGAACCAACCTAACCTCCACCTGTTGAAGGTCCTGGCTGCAAAATGGGAATGTGAATCCATCGAATGACTGGATCATAGAAATCTAATGCCAAAGCCTATTTTCTCAAAGCACGTTTTGGTGAGTGGTTAGTTTAGTTGCATCCTGGTTTGTAATTGTACAAATGTACTGTTTTCCAAGTAGGGTTGTCAGAGTTATTCTGTCATTTAATATATTGTTTCTTGTGATGCGGAATACTTCCAAAACACATAGTAATGTAAAATTAAGTTGATATTTAGGTTAAATTTACATAACATTCATAACCAGTACTGTAGACAAAATCTATGTTTTTTAGTGGACTCAATAGATGTCTTCGTTGTTCAACAACCCAACTGCATTGGAGATGAAAAATCACAGCATGCAATGTGTAGCATTGCTTTGTGGGTGTACTGTAAATGCAGATGAGTGTTTGGAAGAGGGTCAGGTTAAATAAATGTTTTTAAGAATTTTGGTACCAGATTTGACGTGAAACTGAACAAGTGATTTGATAGTTTCCTAATATTAGTTTAATTAATGCTATCCTTCCAGCAATTGCTGCACTAATGTTCCATTGTGTTATCAATATTTATCCGCAAAATACTTTTGAGGGGCTCTTAAAGGTATTCACCCTATTGTGCTTAATCATAACAAATTTAATTAGGTGTGTTTGCCCCTGTTCAACACAGAAAACATTTTTTAATGTTTTAGTGAAAAACTAAAGTATTACCAAGGTTTCTCTTTGCACTGCTTCCATTTTGCAAGCTTTCCAGGCCCTGATGCAGAAAAGCATCCTCATAGCATGATGCTGCCAGCACCAAGGTTTTCTCAGGAGGAATGTTTTTCAGGAAAATGTGTAGTGATAACTTATGCACAAACATAATGCTCATTATTTTGGCCCAAAAGCCTTATTTTGGTCTCATCAGACCATATGATCTTCCAATTTGTATCAGAGCCTTTCACGTGCCTTGTGTCAAATTCAAACCAAGATTTGATGTAAAAAAAAAAAATACCCTCATATAAAGGTCACTCTTATAGACAAACAATTGAAGTATGCACCATGTCTACCAACCGTGACAGAGTATAACACCTTCAGAGTTGCGATAGGCACTTTTGCGGCCTCCATGCCTAGTGTCCTTCTGGCCTGGATAACCCGTTTTTTATAACAGCCTGTTCTAGACAGATTCACGCTTGTGCCATATTTACTGAATTTCTTAATAATGGACTTTTCTCCCAGGGATAATCCAACTACTGTTGCATTTAAATAACCTTATTGTTACATAACATTTTAACAGACTTAACATTAGTCTGCTGTTGAGTATATCATTTTTTTGTTTTGAATTATTTACGCAACCAGAATTCAGGTCAAATGAATACAGTCTAAATTGAAATAAAGCTTATTGTTACTAGAACTCTTTAAAAACATGGCATTTAATTTAATGGTGATATGCATCCCATTGTTGGGTATGATACCCTACTGGTTGGTTTGGTTCATGAATTGTATTGTTGTGTTTTCATATCACTCTTTTGAGCTCTCTTCTAGTTATTTTGTCTATTCTAAAGTCATAGTGCTGTATGTTTACTGACATAGGGTGGACGTCCGGATATCAATGGTGTTTATTAATTGTACCCTGGATTTGGCCCTACCCTACATAGATCTACTCCTTCTTCAATGTATGGTATTGAACTGAACATATTGGACTATTATGTTGTAAGAGGTGTGTTGTAATAAATAAAAAGTATTTTGAAAGATCGATAATAGCACAATAAGGAATCTATACAAAAAGAGCTGTGAAGGCATTTTACACAAAATGTTTTATGCTATATATTTTTAAAACATTAAAGTGAGTAGAATTGCACATTCAGATAAAACATATGTGAATAAATATCCACAACAAACAATGTACAACTATACAGTTGTTTCCCTGGAAACCTCTCAGGAAGGTTTTGTCATGGTCCTTTGGACATCCCATTTTCCAAGATCCATTTATTTAATACTACATAAGATCCATATATCTGATTTAACTTATAAGACTTGGGTAAACTAACAATATAAATACTGAAACATACTCCCCCTGCATGATATTATTACAAGAACATCCTCAAAACAATTTAACAAAAAGGCAATTATGTGAACAGATAAATATATATTACCTTGAACTTAACCAAACCAATAATGGCATGACAGAAGAGGCAGAGAGAACATGATTGCAACATGGACTACTCTTTACAATTAAATGGCCTCCATATGCAGCCCTGTACAACCACAATCCAAGATCTGACTAAACTAATCCCCAAAAATGCAAAATGTAATTAAACATCAATAGCAGATTACACACTAATCATCATGAAAGTGAATTCAGTCTTAAAATAGCATGCAATTCAGAATTACAAACCATGACAATCCTCTCAGAGGGAAAATAAAATAATTAAAATAAAAAACGCATATTTACAAAAATGTACAGAATCCAAGAAAAATGAAAACTAACTTCAAAAGGTTTAACCATTAAAACCTTTAGTTGCAACATTTTGGCAGAATTTTTTTTTAAGGTCGCATATTCTATTTTGATTGTGTCCGTTGCCGTCACCATATAGTGACAACAACACGGAAGTTTAAAAGACCAGCTCAAGCATGTAGAAGCAACTTATCTGAAGTACCAAATGACATGGCCTTTCTCGGGTAAAAAGACAACTCATGTGTGCTGCCCATGGCATGGCCATTCACAGCTCACTTGTACTGCCCAATGTCGTATCCATTCTCTGGATATAGATGTTCATCTACATTGGTTACTCCATTGCTTACCTCTAAAAAAAAAGGGAGAAAAAATGATCCAGCTTTGTTTCTAATACTTTTACATACTATTGATTAGGATCAGTGGGCTAGCTGGAGAATAGGGCTGGCAAATTGTGAATTTAACACATTCATGTGCTACATTCTGATTATACTTTGTTTGTGACAACTTCCAATAGTTCTGTATGTTACTCAGGGTGGAAGCTTCTGCTAATTCCTATATTACATTTCGATGTATTTACGTACCTGAGAATATTAGTTTTTCTTTCATGATGTTGACGTCTCGGCTGGTCTGACGCGTCACAGCGCTGAGCATGATCTGCTCTGGATTGTAATTTTGCACGCCACTCATCTTCCATCTGACATTAAAACACCACACCATCAGAAACACATTTGAGTCGATGTATACTGTCAGATGATCCATATTGGATAAAAAGAACCATTGTGTATACTGATCACATCATTTGTGCTTTTGACACAAGCGAAGCACAGGGACCAAAGAAGAGAACGAGGAAGCAACATGGGCAATGGGAGTAACAGTTACCTGATCACGTGATAGCTGACAAACGCCAGAGTGCAGCAGAGAAACATAGCATGAAGATTAGCAAGAACAATCGTCAAATAGGGCAGAATGAGAATAAAAGGAATTGAGAATAAAAGGAAGAGGAAATATAGACAAGATAAATTGACAGATGCGGTAGATGAGAAAGACAAGACAGTGAAGGGGAAAGAGCCAACATTTGAGTTTAGAATCAGAAGAATGTTGAAGTCAGCTCAACACACTGGGGATGCAATGGTACAGTGAGCCCACGGTTCAGTACGTATTGCAGTAACCGTACGGTTTTGGTATGAATGACGTCAATCATGTTAGTGTATCCATTTGAGCAGCTGACAGTAGGAAAGCCATGCCTGTACCCTGTACTTTGTTTACAGTCTTCTTACCGATGTCATCTTATTAAACGCTGAATCCAAAAAGTTCCCACAGAGTGAATTTGAAAGACACCATTGCTTCACTCTGAACGCATTTTAGCTCTAGTTGCGCACAGTGAGAATCCAGGATTTCAGTCAGAATATTAGATGTCAGCAACACCGATTGGCTGCTTTCCTCCCAACACGGTTGTTCATGTAGTAGATTGCTAGTTAGTACCAAACTAGGTAATTTTTCACAGGTAATAATTTCCCGCAGGTACCATGGAAACATGCACATTTTATCCGAATTTGTTGGACAACAGCATCTTTGCTTTGTGTTTGAAATCTGTTAAAAGTTAAAAAACGAATGCCAATGGGTTTTTTGCAAGACGTTTTTCAAACTCGGCACAATGGGAATTCATTCTGTGGAATCTCATATGAAGTGTGAACAACAAAAGCACTAGGAAAAGCGTCCAATAAACCGCCAGCATTTCTCAGTTTTGTTTGGAGGTATCTCAGACGACATTTCTTAGTTTTGTTTGACGGTATCTCAGATGACATTTCTCAGTTTTGTTTGGCGGCATCTCAGACGACATTTCTCAGTTTTGTTTGGCGGTATCTCAGACGACATTTCTCAGTTTTGTTTGACGGTATCTCAGACGACATTTCTCAGTTTGGTTTGGCGGTATCTCAGACGACATTTCTCAGTTTTGTTTGGCGGTATCTCAAATGACATTTCTCAGTTTTGTTTGGCGGTATCTCAGACGACATTTCTCAGTTTTGTTTGGCGGTATCTCAGACGACATTTCTCAGTTTTGATTGGCGGTATCTCAGACGACATTTCTCATTTTTGTCTGGCGGTATCTCAGACGACATTTCTCAGTTTTGTTTGGCAATATCTCAGACAACATTTCTCAGTTTTGATTGGCGGTATCTCAGACGACATTTCTGTTTTGTTTGGCGGTATCTCAGACGACATTTCTCAGTTTTGTTTGGCGGTATCTCAGATGACATTTCTCAGTTTTGTTTGGCGGTATCTCAGACGACATTTCTCAGTTTTGATTGGCGGTATCTCAGATGACATTTCTCAGTTTTGTTTGGCGGTATCACGGACGACAGTCAGTAACGTAATTGTTAGCAGTAGGCTTATTGCATATGTTATCAAAGTTATGGTTTGATAACATACCATGTACCGTTGCATCCCTAAAACACAGAGACTTTTCCATACACTTTATCAGACTAGATGGAGCTGAGAAGACATAAAGCAGGTATTGCTGACCAACTTTCTTTAAGGTACAGAGTAGTACAGAACTTCACATTGTTATTTATAGATCAGTCCTGAAAATGGGTGCTGCTAATGTCAAAACATAAAAACATTTATAAAGTCAAGTTTAACCATAATAAAAAATGGGTCCTTACTTTTGAAAGATGAATATTCCTATAACTATGGTGATGGAGATAAGATCTGAGGTGATCCATAGAAAGCCATATTCATAAGGGCTCTGTAAACAGAAAGAAAAGCTTTTTAGAACCATTATCTACGATTGTAGAATCACCCTAAACATATTGCCTGTCATCATGATGAACAAGCCATGAGAATAACAAAGCAAACTGATAGAAAGCTGCTCGCTGGTTTGACTTGTCTTAGTCTCATCTGTGTCCTTGGGTCTTGCTGTGTCTTGTTGTACATTAGGCCCGTTATTGTGCTCAAGCTTCACATCGCTCTTACCCAGCAATTATGCTTTGCCCTAGTCACTATCTGTACTCTCTGTGGCCTCTATGATGCATTGTTTTGGTACTGTAGCAGAGAAAAGGGGTAGACGGTCAAGGAACTATGTACACTAGAACAGACAAAGCAAGGTCAGCTCATGGGAAGTTGAAAATTGCACTCATGGGTACGTTCCTTATGGCTGTAGTGGAATTATTGAAATCAAGTGGTGTTGATGCCGTTACCTACCAAGATCCAGATGGGGTAAGGCACCTTCCGGAGGACCTGAGGGGCGTCGGAAGAGACAGAAGGCACCCCGTTGCACCACAGCAAGGAGTATAGCCATGGCTCGTTCACCGGGTAAACCGTAACGCTAATGTTGTTCGCCAGGAAGTTCCTACCAAGAGAAATCATTACTGGACATGCTGGCCGGTTAGTTTGCTAATGCTTGCTGATGGTAGGGATTATAGATACATAGTGACTTTTTGTACAATACAGATTGGGGATGATCACAGCATTTTTGCGGTTAGTGTCAGAGGGCCACAATGGGTACAATGTCTTACTGAATGTCCTTGTTGCTGGCCTGTGAGTAACGTAGGGTGAGGCTGCTGATGCCTCTGCTTCTGAGCACCTCCACTGAGAGCTTTTCCAATGATGTCTGCTGGAGCCCCCTGACACGAGCCCTGTCTGTGTCCGGGGTCCACGTCACCTGAAGAACCAAAGGGCAGAAGACCTGGTAAGTGACTGGATCGCTTTTTGAATCAAACTTCTCTACCAATATTACAATACAAGGACGCAGTGAGATCAACAGAGAATCTTTTCCCCACCCTCTTCTGTGAAATCCCAGACCTCTGGACTGCCCACAGAGTGTCCATGACCCAGGTTTTGTAGTGTGGGTGTTCTGGTGGAGGTCTGTGGAGATTTAAAAGTGCTGAGCGGTTGGCACGGGCTGCCAGGCGAAGCATCTCAACCAGGCTACACACAGTCAGGTTTGCTATCCGGTTCCGGTCCTTCCATGTTAGAGACCCCACTGTCCAGTAGGGGTCGATCTGGAGAGATAGACAAGAGAGCTATTTTATGTGATTAAGAGATGCTACATTTGGTTAAAAAAATCTGCTTGGTATGGGGAAACTTTGTGATGAAATAAAGAATAAACATTACCAGAAAAAGCATATCAAAGACAGAAAAATAGATATATAAGAGAGAGAACAAAAAAGTAACTACAATATTTGGACTGTGAAATGTATTTTTGTCTCTGTATTTTACCACTTTGGATTTAAAATGACACAGTGAAATTGTGGATAAAGTATGGACTTTCAGCTTTGATTTGACTTTTCATCTTTATCACATCCATATCACATTAACCATTTAGTAATTACAGCACATTTTGTTCATAGTCCCCCCCTTTTAAGGAAATAAAAAATATCTGGACATATGAACTAATATTATGAACAATCAAGTAGTCATGTTAAATACTCGGTCCCATATTGTTTTTATACAATGATTGCCTGAGGTCTGCGATACATGAACATCCGTTCACATTGTGCATAATCCTCAGCCAGCCATCCTTAGTTTATGCTTGTTTTTGTGCATTTTTGCATTTCTTTGTCTTACGCATGTGAATATAATATCTCTAGTATACAGATTGGGATTGACAGATTTTCCAAGTATAGAACTTGAAAATAGTGATTTTGTGGTCATTGTCCTGTTTCGTGATAAAGCAAATTCCATGAGTGGAAAAGCATTTGATTGTATGTTTGTGTAAACTTCTGAATTTATTCTGCTGCTGCCATCAGTAATCACATCAACAAAAACAAGAGCACCATAAACCTAGCTCCACCATGATTTAATGATGAGGAGGTGTACTTTGGCAGTTAATTCTTTTAACACTTTTCATTACGCTGGTACAGGTTAATCTTTGTCTCATATACAGTACCCTCCAAAAGTATTGGATCAGTGAGGCCAATTCCTTTGTTTTTGCTGTAGACTGAAAACATTTGAGCTTGACATCAAAAGATGAATGCGAGACCAGTGATCAACAATTCAGCTTATTTCCAGGTATTTACATCTGGATCTATGTATTGTTTGAATAATGTATGCAATAGGACACACCTGGGCAACAAAACACTCCTGTCAGTCACATTTTTCAATACTTTTGCTCACATAAAAAATGGGTGGGTTCGAACAAAAGGTGCTATTTTCTAAGTTGTTCATCAGATCCAGATGTAAATATATGGAAATAAAAGCTGAAATACTGATCTCTGGTCTCAATGTTTTCAGTCTACAGCAAAAATAAAGGTATTGGCCACACTGTTCCAAAACTTTTGGCGGGCACTGTACGTCATTGATACTTTGTTCCAGGACTCTTAATAGCTCAATTAGGTACTTTTTAGCAACATGTAACCTATCTGTTCAGTTCCTCAGGTTTACGAGCTGCTTGCTACATCTTGTGTTGGACCATCTGATGTTCTGCTAGTGTACACTTTTGCAAAGTGGCAGCTCCTTGATACAAGTAATGCTTTGGCATCGTCTCTGAATTTGCTAGCTTGACTTGCACACTTATTTTGTCCTAATGTTGTCAGACACAAGCAACATCCAAATATTTTTGCGACAATAATACGGAGGAAATAAATACAAAATATGCAGCCATTTCCAATATTGAAGCAAATGGACAGTCTGCGCTGTAAACTAATAGTGATAATTTCATTTCAAATACAAAGTGGTGGAATACATTGCCACTAAAATAAAATGTGTCAAGGTCCAAATACTTTGGGAGTTCCATATAGATGGACGGATGGATGATATTTGATAGATAGATACCTCCAAAAACCACTGTCCAGCATTTAGAGAGCGAATCTCTGTCCAGTTGAAGAGAGAGGCATCCTTGTGCTGTCTGTCTGGAAAGACCTTGGTGATGTCAGTGGTCCTTCTCAGTGTGCGGTCTCGCATCAGGAAGGGCACCCCATCCAGACTGGAAAGGAGAGGTCGGACCACGGAAAATGAACCAATAACCCTTTCTTTAATAAATAAGAAAGGTCTTTCACAACGGGAGTACTACGCTGGGGCCGTAACGAACTTGAATGGATGTTAGATTAAAATAATTCAAATGCTTTGACTTCATCAAAGGCTGCCTATTTGCTACCTAACATTTTACACAATGTATGGCTACCACAAACTGCACACAGGCCCACCGATTATTACCAGTATACTGTAGAGAACACATTACTCTTAATGTAACAGGTGGTGTGGTGTTAAGATATTGACTGACAGGAATATGGTTGGTACCTGATGGTGACATCCGCCTCCAGAGAGCTGACCCCCTGCTGTAAGGCCTTGTTGAAGGACATTAGGGTGTTCTCTGGAGCCATCTACAGCACAGCACACACAGACAACGCACATACACACATCACACACACAGACACAAGGAATGTTCTGCAGTACACCTGTGACATCCTCATATCAAATGTTACAATTCCAAAGAATCTACAGCATATATTGAATCTATTCAGGTGTCCAGAAATGTGTGCGTTTTTATATTATTTCTGCGAGTTTTAGGAAATCTAGAAACAAGTATACATTGTTTTTCCCAAGTTTGAGTTCACCAAAGGAATTGCTGTAAGATAATGAAGGCAGACTGAATATCAGAAACGTGTCAACAGAAGAGAAAGGGAGAACACACAACAGGACAGCAGATGGGGCAAATTGTGAGTCCCAGAGACACAACCTTCTGATATCATGAGTAATTAAAGGTATGCTTTAACAGGCTGGGAAAGGTGAAGTGATTGTTTGAGATTTGAGGACAGGCGTTTGTGCATTTGTTTACGACAATTGATGTGGAACAATATTTGCTTACAATGCTGTCGCTTATACAAGACAGTATATTGTGTTCCACGCCAGCAGCAGAAAGCAAACCAAACCATCTACACAAATATTTGCTCTCAATCAACCAACATATTACTACTATGTTACATAACGACAAGACCAAAGCTATTTGTCTGGCCTAGCATAGCCTGTACTCATTAGCAGGTTATGGCGCATTACACACATCACAAAGCAGACTTGTTTTAACCTTAGTGTGAACTCTAAACGTTCGCTGAGCTGTTTAATCATCCAGCATGTAAATTCTGTTCACTTATTGGGCTCTTTAGTAAGGCTCCAAATACCTTGAAGCAGAAAAAAGAAATGAGAATCTGAATTGCCACCATTATGGTTGGATGGGAAGTGAGGTCTACGCTACACACATCATTAGATATCTAAATGAAGTGACTTGAGGTTAGATGAAAATAGATGTTTCGTCATGGTAACACTGACTTACCATTGGAGCACCTCGTCTTCCAATAACATCAGGACGCTCTCTGAGGCTGTTTCTGTCCATTATGCAGGGTGAGGAGATGGAGACTGGAGCCGCATAAAGGGCCAGCAAGACACTCACATAAATCAGGAGCAGTATCATTTGGAACTCTGCCGAGGAGGACCATGGAGTTAAGACATCAGATCCCAGATTTCTGAACTGTACTGTAGTTTATTGTTCTGTAGCGAACATGCTTATGGTTATAATATCATGATTATGATGTCCTGTAATAATGCATTGTTACATTATTATATTACATCATATTGTGAGGGTCAAAATCCAATACAATGCGTACTTGTTCTCTGCCCACGGACAACATGTCCAGCAACCAGCCAGCCGAGTGATGTGGCAGCAGCAAGAGCTCCAATGTGCAAGAAAGGCCCTGTGGACTGAGAACAGGAAGACAGAAATGTTGTGGAAGTTTACACACGGACACACTGAGCAGAGACAATTGTAAAAGACAGAGTTGTAGACCTGTATGGACATAAGGATGATGCCCCACTCGTCCCCCCAAAGGTCATAGATGGAGACCATGCCACTGACTGTGGTGATCAAGGCAGCCGACACACCAACCTGTGGGGACAAACATAGGAACAGACACTTTGATTTGTTTTAAACAATATTGTTCCGGGCTAACAATAACATGGCGTATATTTCCTCACTGTGTCAGAGTTTATTTGGACTACCTTGTGGATCCAGTAGAGGTTCAGCTGCTGTCCCAGTGAAATATGACAAAGTGCTAAAATCTGGAATGGAACAGAGCAACAATCAGGGAAGATCTTGCTGAAGCAGCAGAAGAAATTAGTCTTACACTTTGTAAAGTCATATAACCAATTATAATGGTAACTTACCATTAAAAATGTAATGTAACTTAAGCCAACTGCGGTGGTGGCGAAAATGGGGATAGTGCCATCCTTCCATTCCCCAGAACGGTTGTATAGTAACCTACAAATGTGATATAGAGTGTGTGGAAGGTGAACCAGGTCCTCCATATGAAGGTGATATAAGGGGCCACCCCTTAAACAATACCTTGAAAGATTTCCACCCTTTCTGATTTGACACACATAAATTGACCAATGGGTCCACTTATATCTGTTGAAAATGATTGACCATTCATATAGATTTCTACTGTGAAATGCAGGTTTTCCTACTTACAAAGCATGTAGAGGTCTGTAATTTTAAACACAGGTACACTTCAACTGTGAGAGACAGAATCTAATTCACATTGATTGATTTGTTAGATTTTTAAGTTGTTCGTTTTAATTTTATTGCATGACATAAGTATTTGAGACATCAGAAAAGCAGAACATAATATTTAGGTACCGGATCCTTTGTTTGCAATTACAGAGATCACACGTATCCTGTAGTTCTTGACCAGGTTTGCACACAATGCAGCAGGGATTTTGGCCCACTCCTCAATACAAACGTTCTCCAGATCCTTCAGGTTTCTGGTCTGTCGCTGGGCCATACAGACTTTCAGCTCCCTCCAAAGATGTTCTATTGGGTTCAGGTCTGGAGACTGGCTAGGCCACTCCAGGACCTTGAGATGCTTCTTACAGAGCCACTTCTTAGTTGCCCTGGCTGTGTTTTTTGGGTCGTTATTGTACCCATCTTCAATGCTCTTACTGAGGGAAGGAGGTTGTTGGCCAAGATCTCGCGATACATGGCCCTATCCACCCTCCCCTCAATGCGGTGCAGTTGTCCTGTCCCCTTTGCAGAAAAGCATCCCCAAAGAATTATGTTTCCACCTCCATGCTTCACGGTTGGGATGGTGTTCTTGGGGTTGTACTCATCCTTCTTCTTCCTCCAAACACGGCGAGTGGAGTTTAGACCAAAAAGCTTTATTTTTGTCTCATCAACCCACATGACCTTCTCCCATTCCTCCTCTGGATCATCCAGATGGTCATTGGCAAACTTCAGACGGGCCTGGACATGCGCTGGCTTGAGCAGGGAGACCTTGCGTGCGCTGCTGGATTTCAATCCATGATGGCATAGTGTGTTACTAATGGTTTTCTTTGAGACTGTGGTCCCAGCTCTCTTCAGGTCATTGACCAGATCCTGCCGTGCAGTTCTGGGCTGATCCGTCACCTTCCTTATGATCATTGATGCCCCACGAGGTGAGATCTTACATGTAGCCCCAGACCAAGGGTGATTGACCATCATCTTGAACTTCTTCCATTTTCTAATAATTTCGCAAACAGTTGTTGCCTTCTCACCAAGCTGCTTGCCTATTGTCCTGTAGCCCATCCCAGCCTTGTGCAGGTCTACAATTTTATCCCTGATGTCCTTACATAGCTCTCTGGTCTTGGCTATTGTGGAGAGGTTGGAGTCTGTTTGATTGAGTGTGTGGACAGGTGTCTTTTCTACAGGTAACAAGTTCAAACAGGTGCAGTTAATACAGGTAATGAGTGGAGAAAAGGAGGGCTTCTTAAAGAAAACCTAACAGGTCTGTGAGAGCCGAAATTCTTACTGGTTGGTAGGTGATCAAATACTTATGTCATGCAATAAAATTCTAATTAATTACTCAAAAATCATACAATTTGATTGTTTTAGATTCCTTCTCTCACAGTTGAAGTGTACCTATGATAAAAATTACAGACCTCTACATGCTTTGTAAGTAGGAAAACCTGCAAAATTGGCAGTGTATCAAATACTTGTTCTCCCCACTCTATATGTTTCAGTGTTAAACTGAAACAGAACAAAAAGGTCAAACAGAACAAAAGGTCAATGTAACACAGGTAAATCAAAAATAATATAGATAAATGTTAGGTCACAATGTGGGGGACAATTGTGTAATGTCGCTTGGACAGAGAAAATTATAAATTCAAACCTTTAAAATGGCAATTGTGAATAAGTAAAAAAACAATTCCACGTATTATTGTCCAATAACAAAACATGCAACCCAACCAAAAGAAAGACAGAAAGAACTGTCCCTTATTTTAGATTACAATAATGTATCTGAAGACATTCACACTCACCAGTTGAATTGGTTGTAGTCATTGTGGGCCTCCAACCAGAAGTAAGTCCAGAAAATGAGCAGGAAGAAGGTACTGCACAAGATGATGAACCATGCACACTCCCACTGGTGAACACACAACACAAATAAGACATTAACTTTCTAGATTTTACATATTGTTCAATTAATTTGTATTTATTAACCATCATACAAAATAAAAGTTAAAGAATTCCAAAACACATGACCTATTTAACGACAATTTTATGTCACTAACCCCATTTCCCTGGGGAGGAAATGTGGTACAACCTTAATGGTTTAGCATGCAGTAACCACAATTCACAGAAAATTCCAGATTAAACAAAGGGTCAAGTACATCCCCTTGGTCATGTACATCCCATTTGCCAGACACTGACCATTACCAAACGGCAAGACGCAATGAGCCAGACCAGGTTCTGTGACGACCAAACAATAAGCCTTGGTGAAGTGATCCCCAGGTGGCTACAGAACAGGCCTTTGCCATTGTCAGCCTTATAATAAAGCCTAGGACCTTGCCACTCTCCAAGCAGAATGGCCACACAATCTGCCAGACAACTCATGCCCTGTACGTTTGTATGCCATGGAAGTAACTTTCCCCATCCAATGTGAGCGGTACTGCTTTGAGTTCGGGCCAGTAGCTACGGTGAACAGCATAACCGTGCCAAAGATGAAATGACTGGGAAGTTGTGTTGCCCATTAATGATGAGCAGTCCGAACAGACTAGTGACCTCAAGGCTGATATCTGAAGCCCTCAGTTTAAAGGACAGGATGTGTCAGGCGCTTGCAGTTAATCTAATGCTGGCATCCATAGCTGTCTGAGGAAGACACCGGCTGTTATAGAAGCCATGACTCGACAGAACTGCACAGACCTGCCTAGATGAAATTGTGCTGTGAAAGTATTCCACCCTGCTTTTGTGTTGAATACGCATCATTCTCAACCAATCAATTATAACTATAGGTCTAGGAAGGAAACGTGATGATATTAAATCATAGAGATTCATCTGATCCAACAGAAATCCTAGTGATTACAATTAGGACTGAAGCTGCCAAAGGTGGCAAGCCTTCCTGCTCAGTCGTCTCTGCCACAACCAATTGTCCAAATATACCCACACCTTGATCCCTCAGCATCCTCAAGAATAAAATATTTTTTGTCACGCACGAAAGTGTTTACATCCATTCTTTCAATGG
Source organism: Novumbra hubbsi (assembly GCA_016801125.1). NCBI lineage: Eukaryota > Metazoa > Chordata > Actinopteri > Esociformes > Umbridae > Novumbra > Novumbra hubbsi. The sequence goes on from JACXGK010001802.1 coordinate 29,654, forward strand.
TTGATGAGGCAGAATACAAGTTAGTGTTAATTTTGGCACCCTAATTTAGATTTAGTCTAGGAAAAAAAAGAGTAAAAAATCTTAAAGTTTTGGTCCCATTTTATCCTTTGAATAATAATTTTAGTTGTAAACAATATTGTGAGCCATTGTAGGCAATAAAATCCTCTCATGTTTTAGTCACATTTTTGTCAAATCAAAAGTCTTGAAGACCTGCCTTGATGAGAGGTCTGACAAATTGCATTTTCAGGGTTGGATTTTGCTTCTGTGGAGTGTGGTGACTTGAAAATTGGAACGCAGTTGACCAGAGCGCTGTTTATCTTATTGCAGTTGATTAGTGTCCACGGCACAGCACCAAGTCTTTGAATTGAGACTTCTTTTAATTGAGACTTAAATAATTATTGAACAAATTAGGCTATATTGTTTATATTGCATTTTCATAATTACATGAACATTTGAATATATTCTACTGGAGAGCAGGGTACGTCTTTGAAAATTAAATATTGTCTCAAATAACACAAATTTATATTGAAAATGATAATTAGTTTGTGAAATTGCAATATCATTTGAATATAGTCCCCAATTGGCTTCGGTATGATTCCAATCTGAAGTTGGTTGAAAAAGGGCAAGAATTAATGCACTGATTGTCTAAGGTGACATTTTTATTAAGCACTCTAAAACACAAATGTATTTGTCTAATGAAATCAGTTACAGTTTCTGGTAATCGTAAGGAAAACGTCTGAGTTGTTTAAATATAACGACATTTTGCATGGAAGCATCTTAACTTCATTTAAATGTTAATGCAATCCCATGTTGTATCTTCATTTTCCACTTCTGCCTGCGTTGTTTGAGTCAAACACAAAATCACAAAAATTGAAAAGCAATAATGTGTACTAGTATACACATACGCTTGGTGGTTTAATTGTTAATTCAAACGAAAAGTTTGAATTAGCTGAAAGTTTTTCTAGCTGACATTGCAATGCGATTTCTTTTTCATGTTTTACCACCCCTGTCAGTCATTCTCTGAAGTTAGACACACACTGAAGGGCTCCATTAGCAACCAGGAACCGCCGTCCCCAAACGCCAACATTAAACAGAAGGGCCGGGTGAGGCGCAGCCCCGGAACTGACAAATGGACGGTGGGAACAGTGCAGGGACGTCCAGTGTGCTCTCCGCTCTGGCAGCTGCTGGGCCGGACATCCTCTTCATACTCCCGTGTCCGCCTCCATGGGGGTCACGCACCGGAGCCAGTACGCTGTAGCTTCCTGAAGTTCACGGGAACCCTGACGACCGACGAACCCGGTCGCTGGTGTCCTCCTCTCGCAGCTGCTGGGGCCGAGCACCCTTCTCTCCCGAGTCAGCCTCGACAGCAGGCAGACAGAGACCCAAACTATACAGTGATGGAGGAGTTATGGGTGGAATTTAAAATGTTTAGGACAGGATTGTTTGGGAGATTTGTTTGTTTGTTCAGTTGCCGTAAGTAGCACATCTGCTGTGTGTCATCATCACTATACTGTTTTTCTGTTTCTTGTTGTAGAGGATGAAGGATTTTGATAAAAACTGACAGCTGAGCACTCAACAAGAACTTTTACTGTTTTGTTAAGTGTCTGGTTGTTTTGATTGCACCAGGCCAACAGCAGAATGACCTGTCCACGGTAAATAGACTTTTCGACACTCATTTCGGCAGACTTTTTTTTTATGCTTCCTTTCATTGCAAACAAAGTGATGATCTGCTTTTCCAAAGAACTCACATTTTGTTTCATTGCAGGAAATTTTCCTAGAAGGATTTAAGCTTGTCTGGATGGATTTTTGCAAACTTAAATTTGTCTTTCTTGTGTTTCTCTTTCAGCAGTGAGGTCTTACAGGGCTTAATACCATTGAACTCTTCTTGGTTGTGAGTGTGAGGAGGATTGAAACATTTGGCAAGGTGCTTTGTAACCATATTACATTTTTGACAACGTCCGAACTCAAGTGTATGTTCTGCATTCTTCAAACCCTGTTTATTTACAACAACAAGAGAGATGAATAACCAACTAAATAAGGAACACTGAATAACCCTGTCGATGAGGGTTTTTAAAGTGTTAAAATCTAAAGCAAGAGTATGAATATTTCCTGCCACAACTGCAAGGATAGTCACAGAGGAATTGAGTTTATTCTGGGTCTATTTCAGACACAATCCTGATGACAGGAATGTCAGTCAGTCTTAAGCAAAGTGCAGATCATGTAGTACTCTCAGTATCAGTGGACAACTCATTCATTGTCACCCAGCTGATGATGTCTAATCCTTACATTCTTCCAATCCCATAATTTACTCATCCCGATTGTGTCTTGGCTTCCTGCACTTTCCCACAAGAAGGTCATTACCCTCTGCTAATTCTAATTCTTGATAAACACTGTCACTCTGCTACCACACAGTTATATCGACTGGGAACATCACCGATTGTAATACTTAGGCAGACTATGATTAACTGTTATTTTCGTGAAACCTCCCCAGACAAACCACCTTGGAAAAATTTAACTTTGGTGTGATGTAGTACAGTAATATGTTCAGCCTATGTATTGGCACACATGCATTGTTTTTCCATGTTTTCTTTGCACTCAAAATCTGTTTTTGTTTGAAAGGTTAAAAGGTCAACAATGCTCAATCCGTATCAGGAGATCAGGATTATAAAAGTATTAAAACATAAATCACAAAATATTTTTATTTGTTCAATTAATTACCTATTATGTATGGTACATTGTGAATATTACTTTTAATTTGTCTTTAATGCCTATATTTCATGATTCCATCGTGTTTCTATGTTTCAACAATCAATTTATCAAGTTATAGAGTTAGTCAGTTTCACTGGTGTTGTATAATGTTTTTCATTAGGAATTATGAACAAGCATAGACAAACTGTGCATAAAAATATATGTCAATCGCACTGTACACGAGAAAATTTGTTTTATTTGTGTCTTAAAGATGACATTACAAATGTACACTTTTGTAACTGAGGTAGGAAACAATGTGTCCACCTACTGCTGGAAATGTGAATTGTAATTAACAGCCGCTATCAGGTGTGCAGAAACATTTCGAGGCATTTCATTCCTTAGTTCTTGGCCCCAACAGCTGGATAGAGGTAATCTCTAATATTTCTAAAAAATACCAGCCTACTACTCAAAACTAGTACCACTATGTACCAAGCAATTACATATAAACACAGGAAGGTTAACTAAAGAATGATGAGGAACTATCCTCAACGGACAAGTCAAGACCAGAAGGAACTCTAATATTATGAGTTAGAGAGTAGAGAGCTGCATAGGTATGGTACGAGAATGATGCTTGTACTGCCAGTGTTGTAGCATTATTTTCCACTGCGTTGCAAGTATAAAAGGATACAAAACATTTACACATTTCCTACTGTAAGTTGCGCTATGTACTGTTAATGTATGTTCTGGCGCAAAAGTGCCACTGCGTGCTGCCTAATTGTTTGCACCAACATCTCCAATGGAGAAAGCTGTCAGGTTCTGGATCCTTCTGAAAGCAACCAGCAGGTCCATTCACGACCCGGCAAAGCTGCCTTGCATCAGGACCTCATCAAGGGTTGGAAATGAGAGACAGCTGATGGAGCAGCTGTAAGGGACATATACCTTAACCCAGCAATGTGGGACACATTGGAGGAGGAAGACAGGTCCCATTCATTACTACAAACCACCACCTGGAGGCTACCCCAAAGACAATGCAGCCCCCTTAGGAGAGGGGTTTGTAGTTCCACTTCCTGTAATAAAACACCCCCCAGGCCCATCCCATAATTAAACCCTCTGCATTCCTTGTGTCTTTCCCTTTTACAACACATAGTGATGTATATGCATTTGAATCTGATTATCAATTGAGTATGCTGGTTTGAAGTTCGACTTTGTAAGTGGAAAGAGAGATTGCAGGCAAGCAGCAAAAATTAAGCATTTGAATTTGTTTTCTTGGTCAGCACCAATTCTGCCCCCTTCACACGTTCCCCAACTGGCCTAATTCATCGAAACCTACTGTGGTTGTGTAGTCCAATGACAAAACAGCAGCAATGTCTCTATTTTAGAAACTATTGAATAAATATGTTTGGCTCATGTCAGCTTGATTACAGTTCTTGTCAGTTAGATTTTTAGCGGTTTTGACTCCCACAATTTGCCCAAATTAGAGATTATTTAACCCTTTTTATCAGTTCAGCAAGACATTTGTCCCAAATACAATGTTTTACATTTATATTTAAGACCAGCTTATAGCTGATCGCCCCTTCTAGAAGTGTCTGAAGACAATTGTTATTTATTTAACTGTTGTAGCGGGTATGTACAATGCTGAGTCATCAGCATTCAAAGACACAAGGGCTTTACGGAGGGTCATTGGAAGGTCATCAGTAAATACACAAAATAAAAAAGATAGCTCACCCAACTCAACCTGTTTTAGTGAGGCTTCCATAAAAAACACTCTGTTGTTTTGTTTAGATTACTCTCTGTCAACATTCTTGCAGATAATGCCATTAAATAGTTTTTTTCAGCAAAACGTTCTGATCAATAAAATCAAAAGCTACAATCAAGTCTAAAAAAAAATATTTTAATGTTTTTACTTAATAGTGAGGTTTGATTTTGAGGAGTACAGACTGGCACCATACTAATCACTGTCCATTCTGCTGAGCACTAAAATACACTATAAGCATGTATGAACAAATGTAATTGTATGTAGTTTATAGTTACAGTATGTAATTTCTAGGACTTATTTCATGTCTGCAGGCACATACAAACACATGCACACAAACACAATTCTTCTTGTGTGTCTACCAACCCCTAGCCTTGTGAGGACAAACCTCCAAATCTTGTCAGGACTAATCTATGAGGCAAACCGATCCCTTATTCTCCCTAATATGTTGCTCAGTATGTTGCTCAATGAATATCAGATGAATAGATTCAAAATGTACGGCCGATTGTTCACACAATGTGTCTACAACAGAACACTACTTGGTATTTGCAGAGGTTGTGTCTCTCACCTTGGAGCTGTCATCATGGGAACGCTGATAGCGTTTCCAGCGACACCCATAGATCCCAGTGAGGAAGGACAAGCAAAGCTGCTTTTCATAGACTTGCTGCAAGGGTTGGTGCTTCACCATGCTCCTTCAACCGCGGTTTGCCACTGGTCCGCTAGCATCCCACACCAAACAGGTAACCCTGAAAGAGAAGTGTCAGAGATCTGCTTAACACTGTGGTAGAGAACTGCACTTGCAACACCAGAGGTTGTAGGTTTGAGTCCCATGGATGACCAGATTGAAAAAGTATGAACTCAATGTAAGTCGCTCTAGATAAGGGTGCCGGCTAAATTACTAAAATGTTAGTATTTCCAGTTTAGCATCAGAACTGAACATTATTGTGAATTGTCAGAAAAATATATAAAAATCGCTGGTCCTGCCCAATAGGAGGGCCAGCTCCAAATCACCTCATTGTTCTTCAAATATTTGCTGTCATGGCTGTGTTTAAAATGTTCCCTTGGGAAGTATAATTTTTCCATAACCCTTTGGAGAACATTTGGATACTTCTGATCTAGAGTCACTGAGTCCATGTCATTTATTCTATTACTCTAAGGTCAAATACTTGAATTGAACAGTAATTCAAACAGCAGTACAACATTCATCTGAAGTTCAACAACGAATGGCACCGTGACACATGGTGAGTTTATGTGTGGGCATGGATTGGTTTCTTGACTAGTAATTCAAAGACAGCTTGAAATGAATGCTACCTGTTTTGTTTTGTCATAGGAAGCTACCTCTCCATTGATGAACTTAGAAATCACTTATGAGCAAGTAATATCAATGTGCTGCAGACACATCATTTCTCTGATCATAGCTCTGTTCTAAAATGAGCTGGGGCCACTCCAGTCTGCTTGCTGCCTCCGGCCCACTGAGGGTTGGCTTCAAAATATGTTGAAAGAGAATCAAGTTTGTATCTAGAGTATCAACAAAAAGAATACAAATGTGTAAATATATATACACATATATTATAGAAAAGCACATTAATACAAGTATCATCAAGTTTCATGCCATTTTGATTACATGAACACAATAAAGAAAACAGGGTAATCAGCAAAGTAGTCAGATAAGGTCTTTAATTCTCATGCCAAGTAAAAGAACAAGGTCAATTATAGTGTTGAAAATGACATTAGAGATCACTGCTCTTCTTCCTCTTCATCTTTCTCTACATCTTTCCCTACATCTTTCCCTACATCTTTCTCTACATCTTCCTCTACATCTTTCTCTAATGCCCTCCGTTTTTCCAAAACACAGGAGAGCTGACCAGGGACCCATATTCAACATGCCAACATTATGCATGCTTCATGAGTAATTATGCTTGTTAGTGTTATCACCTCAATATAGATTTGTTTTGAGTGTATGCAATGGATTGATTTGACAAAATGGTGATAATTGTGATTTACAAAGATGGTTGTGTGTAGGACTGCCAAAAAAATGTAGTGATTGTGGGTTTTCAACAGAATACTGTTTAAATGAGAAACAATTTATTTAGAGGCAAATTGTATAAAATTTAAAGTGGCAATTGAACACCAATAACTACATAGTGATCTAAAATAGACCCAGAACTAGATGCCTAGCTTCTGAACAGGTAAGGTTTCTATTCGATGATAAGGGTAAGAAGACCGTAAAACAAAGTAGTCTACAAGCATTCCTATGCTACAGTTGGCTACCCGAGCGGAAAAACTCTTCTAACATGTTGATGACATTCACTCCAAAACCGTACGATTTCCATGACTCACAAACCGTGATGTGTAGAAAAACGTAGCCCCACTGCATCCCTAGTAAACAATAAGAGCCACGTGTTCAGATATTACAAAGCACACAGGTGGCTCCATAATCAGGAAGTGGAAACTGCATGTCACTACCCAGACACTGCCAAAACATTTATGTCCATCAGTCCTTAAACAAGAGACTTGTGACTGATGTTACAGAGATACCAACAAACTCTACAGAACTACAGAGTGGCTGGGAGGGGATTAATTGTCCACTAGTCAACTCTCAGAGCCCAGAGCTCTGCATAACACTGGCATGCATCAATCAGCAAGTGGCAAGAAATCAGCCATCACTCCAACAGTACAATCGGAAAGCACATGTGGAGTTTGTCAGGGAGCATTAGAATGACCCCACTGCAATGTGAGAAAAGGTTCAAGCTGAAGGAAGAATGCATGGAAAGTGCAGGGTGAACAAGGTTTAGTCCAGAATAAACTCACCTTTCAGCAGGACAATGATCACCAGCAACAGGCCAATGCAACATTGGAGCACCTCAAGAAAGAAAAGATGAATGTCCTGTAGTGACCTTGTCAAAGCCTTGATCTTAATCCCTTTGGCATTATTTGAAAATTGCATCCCACAAACGTCGTCCAACCAACCAGGACAACCTTGAACAAATGTACGGGTACGAGGAATAGGCCAAAATCAATCCAATACTGTGTGCAAAGCTGGTGCATACTTACCCAAAAAGATAAGAAAAGACAAAACCACATCAGCACCACAACATTCAACAAAAGTATTGATTACATGCAGAACACTACTACACTACTGTTTCACCCTCTAGTCATGGGAGTGAAACATAATAGCATTCATAGATGGTGATTAAAACTGAATGTCACACACATTCAACTTATGTCTGTCCAGTTCATTGTTTGGGAACACTAAACAAACCAATCAGTCTTCTACTGTATATGAAATCTCCACAGGACTGGATATCAACAATACTGGCATACAGTGACAAAAGCCAACACAGATTGAAATGGCAAAATCTAAGATCTATATTGAAGAAGTATGGAATCCACATCAAATAAAAATCGAACATTCAACCTCAGTAATCACATATGTGAATAATGGGGAAAATCATAATGTTAGGAGACAGAAATGTGCAAATCACCCAGTGACCTCAATTAGGTAGGGGGATCTTTCTAAAGCTAAATCTAGCTTACTGTACTAAATCTCTCCCACTCAAATATTTTACCATGCAAGACTATGCAAGAAAGCACAATGGTCCTTTTAATCGCACAACAAACCTGGAGAGTGTCTGTGCACTTCAATTCAGTGAATGGCAGTTAGACGACCAGGGCTGTGACAACAGCATATTACCTTGATAATGTTTCAAAGTGACCGCTGAGATTCCCTCGTTACTTATCCCATTGTCAGAATAGCGATTTCGATAGTACGATTAAAAATGTGCAGCAGTTTGATCTCCTCAGCTCAGCTGTGTTTGTGTACAACTACTGTGTCAGGTCCACTGTTTCCATGACGCTGGGACCAGCTCAAGATCAGCCTTTCAGAGATCTATCCAAACTGGAAAACACACAACCACTATTTAGCCTGGTCTAGAAATTGGGTTTATTATGATTTGCTGCACTTCTACAGCAATTTGCCACAGATAGACAGTACAATAGTGAATACATTATTATACATTTTCTATACATTATAAAAATATAATAACTATACCTAAATGGACGTTTGGTTTGGATGTGTCAATGAAGTCCTTACATACATGTGTACTGCATTTATTATCATATCATGCTCTGTGGCATGTATAGAAACCTGAACAGGCCCAGTTGACCTTGGTTTTAGATAAAGATGACAAGACGAATCTAAGGATCTAAGTGACTTTGAGAGAGGGTTCATTATTGTCTCTTTTCCAGGATGACACTGAATGGTTTGATGAATATGAAAATGACTTGACTCATATGATATGACCTTGGCATTCTCCAGATCTCAACTGAACATCTAAGGATGATTTAGGACTATGTATTATACAGCGCTCTCTACCACTATCACCAAAACGCCAAATGAGGGAACATCTTTTGAAAGAATCGTGTTCCATCCCTCCAGCAGAGTTCCAAAGACTCTATTAGAATCTATGCCGAGGCACATTGAAGCTCTTCTTGTGGCTGGTGTAGACCTAACACCTTACTGAGAGACTTGCTGTTGGGTTTTCATCTTATTATCACCTGTTTGTCATCAGTACATTTAAAGTTTGCTAGTTGGTCAGACAAAATGGTGCCAAGCAGTAATGTCAGTAAACCAAATAAAAAAAGATCCATCATTTTTGCAAGTTGTTTTTAGCAATCACATTCTGTTGAAAATAAAGAAAAACAGCTAGGAACAGCTAGTACCGGCTAAAGTTAGAGATCGCCACCCAACCAACGATTATCAGGCAATTAATGAATACACCAATTATATTTAATATAGGAGCATATACAGTCATGTGAAAAAAGGAAACCCCATGAAACAGTAGCTGAAATAACCTCAATAAGATGATTCGTTTAACTCTCTACCAGTCTCTGACCTAGACTGGGAGAAGGTTTTTCACTGTTGACGTTGAGACTGGTGTTTTGTGGGTACTATTTATTTAATCAGCCAGTTATCTACAACGTATGTGTTTCCCAAACTAGACATTCTAATGTATTTGTCCTCTTGCTCCGCTTTGCACCGGGTGGTCAGAGCCAGTTTGCGCTATTCTCTGAAGGAAGTAGTACACATCGTTGAACGAGATCTTGAGTATATTGACCATTTCTGGCATGGAATAGCCTTAATTTCTCAGAACATGAATTGACTGACAAGTTTCAGACGAAAGTTCTTTGTTTCTGGACATTTTGAGCATCTAACCTAACCTACAAACGCAGGCGCTAAAGATAGTGAACTAGCCTGAAGGCCAATTTATTGCTTCTTTATGAAGCACAACAGTTTTCAGCGGTGCTAACATAATCACAGAAGGGGTTTCTAATGATCAATTAGCCTTTTCAAATGATAAACTTGGATTAGCAATTACCATATGCCATTGGGACATAGGAGTGATGGTGGCTGATAATGGGCCTCTGTACGCCCAAGTAGAAATTCAATTAAATGTGTCCATCTACAATAGTCTTTTACAACATGAACAAGATCTACACTGTATTTCGGATCAATTAGATATTATTTTAATTGACATAAAAAAATTGAAATAATTGAAAAATGTATTTCTGTATTTCTAAGTGATCCCAAAACTTTGGAACGATAGTATACTTGAGAAGACTTCTCGGGGTGTCTAAAATCTGATGATAGCAGTGTTCGATAGCAGAGTTGGCCCTTCAAACAAAAGCAGATGTAAAGATTCCACAGATTCTATGACATGAGTGTCTATAAGTAGCCGTTTATCGATCACTGACAAGTTTATCCAAGCTCCTACATCACTCATCAACTAATGAATAGTGGGTTTTCATTATATCAATGTACTAATTAGCTTCTCGTCAAATTGATGAAAGGGCATTTACTGGCAGGGCCCTGATCATCGTTAAAAACATTGGTTCAGATATGACCCATTTATGTTAAATCAAGCTTGCACGAGATGGCTGGTGCTCTAATATATTTGGCTGAGTGTGTAATGGCCCTGACTTCATCAGGTGGGGCAGGATAAGGATAATGACCCGGTTACAACAGTCCAGAAGTATCTATTCAAATACAAAGCACACTTTTATTTTATATTAATATTCAAGAGGTTAACCAAACAAGAAGAGCACAAAATAGAATGTTTCATGCCAAGGTCACAAATTAATAAATGTCCTCATTTTAATTAAACTGTTCATCTTTTGTACATTAGATATGTGTACGGAAAACCTTCATATGAAGTTGCCCTTCTGAAATAAGTAACTATGGTAACCATAAAATAATTACTCAGCTGTGTGCCAACACTATAATTGCAGAAGTGTTGCATAAAACAATAATTAAACTAGAATTGCAGTAACAACCGCTGCTTGTACCCATTATGCAAGTGTATTTCTTATACATTTACATTTAAAAATACAATCCTAATATTTTGTCATTTTGTTCAGGTCATAAAATATCAAACAAAATCGGTGTCGTAGTAAAGTATATGAACACCACTTTTACAGCTACAGGCGGAAAGTATACAAAAACTCCATAAAACATGTTAAATGTAAGCAACTTCGTTTAAAGTGTGACCGTGTGATTTAGGGTAGTGATAAATGAGACATTTCTCAGTGAGGTAACCTACGTGGTTCTCTAGAAAACTGTCCAGTTAAATTCTGTTGCCTAATCTAGACCAATAAACACGCTTTAAATGAACAATTGTTATATGACAATCTACCCAGGTAAATCAAACAGATATAGTCACCATGGTTTTATGGAGACACGTGAAATTATTGCTTTAATACACAGGAGTCTATGTGACAGTGATCGGATTATGTATCGTAATCCTTTAATTTGCTCACAAACACTCACCTTACTTCCACGACTGTATCTTCCTCTTAACAGCAAATGTCTTGAAATCAGTCCCTGTCGATCAAAGCGATATCCCCATTGCCGTGTTATTTCACCAATATCTGCTACCTAAGAAGTTATTACAAATTCGTCCGACTTCAAATAATTCTTCAATTCTGTTTTCAAGTTGTCGGCAAAACATCTAATTGATCAATTTAACCCACATGTATCGCACACTGATAATTATATTTTAAACAATGTCTGGAGTTAACATTCCAAAATTGCAACAAAATTACTTGCGGAATTTGAAAGGTTTCATTTACGCACTTCGCAGTACAGGAGAGAACAGTAATCCGTTCGAGGTCGTGTGGGTGGAGCTGTGATTTAGACCTACCTACTTTGTTTTGCTCGGTCTTTCTCTAGTTCAGACCCTAGGAAGCGTGTTAAAAAAATAGAGATGGATAGACGATTCATCTTGGATAAGACGCATTTTTGCATTAATATCGCATTTAAGGGCTTCCATCATTTTTAAGAAGTGAACTGGGTGGGATTTACTAAACGATGCATGGGATTTTGGCCACTGGTTGTACAAGTTTCATGTAATAAAAAACACCCACTTTAAGAATGTCATTGTCAGCTGAGGTATGACAATTATTGTACATATAAATAATGATATTTAAAATACTACATATCCAGTCTAAAATGCAAGGTTTCATGTTTCATTGTTTGTCTTTCAGCAATGTTCCTATGAGCAGATATCTTGACAAATTTCCTGTAAAATCTGTCAACATTTTCTTTCTAAAAGCCTAAAACTCTGGTGGGGTTGTGCTTCCTGATTTCGGCCAGTAATTACAAAAATACCTATTTCAATATTGTGTGGAAGGGACATGGTATTTTTATATATACTAAAATGTAGCATTGCTAATACGTAATAAGTAATTGGTCAATTAGGTACAGTAGTTGGGCTATCGTGACATTTTCAATTAACCAACTAAAAGGATTACGGGAGTTAATATTTTTCAGATGCAAACATCAGTTTTGGTAGTGTTCTAATATGAGAGGCTAATGAGATGAATCTTTAATTCGTTAGCTCGCAAATCTTGTCAAGAATAGCTAGCTAAAGACAACACTGCCATCTGACAAAGTATATATTTTTGATATCATAATGATGTCAATGTTGTTCTGAACTAAATATTAGCCTACTTTAGCAACGGTAATTCATTAGAAAGACCAATTTACTATTGATGAAAAAGTAATTAGTCTTGATTACAAAAACATTAGACCCAAACTCCGGGCCATGAATTTAGCTGTGGTGTCTATAGATAGTTAGTGACTATGGCAATGAAATGATTGGGTGACTTAGGTGAATTTAATGAATAGTCTGCATAGAGGAATATCCAGCTCTGTGTAACAGTAGGTGACTAGATAACATTAGGTCTATTCATTGTTTTTGAGGGAGCTCTGTGCTGTAGTCTGTAGTAAGGATATTCTTTAAAATTCCTCAAATTAGACACAAAATGACCTTGTTTATTTAAATACCATATCAACTAGCCATAGCCTTAGCTAGCATTTACTGGATGAATGCTAGCCATAGTTAGCTTTCACTTTTTTAAGATGACTGTTATGAACTTATGGGGTATGTATGACATGCATCTATATACGTTACAACATCTGTATGGGAGTTTTACTTCAGATATTAATGGGGGGGGGGGGGATGTTCAACATGTATGTGTCACAGTTGCTTGAAGTCAGGCTTGGCTGCAATATGCCAACTTTGTTTGCATATTTACAACCACCAGAGGATGCTATTGCATCATTTGCCCAGTTCCAAATGGTAACAAGCACTTTTAACACATTCCTACTGTGAAAGCAATATGACCAAATGAACACCCAAAGCTAGCTTGAAAGATCTAGTGTGTTCAGGCTAATGATATCAACTTAGCTTTATAGTTAGTACAGGAATAAAATGAACACTATATTTTTTCCAGAGAACTACATTCTACAATCTTATTTCCAAGGGCAAGAATAATTTATTCACTAGAATAAATTAAATATTTGAAATGGTTTGGTCTTAGAGGTGAACATAAAAAATCTTACAGTTGCATCAGCGCCATTACTGAGAGCAACATTACTGAGGTCTTACATCACATTATGTGAAACTGTCTTTTATAGAGCTCAGACTTGAGAGGAAAGTTCCGATTTGGTGAAAGATAATTTACAGATGAAGGTTTTAATTTGTTTATTCAGAACTCATACATTTTTATAGTATTTTGCATGTGAATTTTGGGGTGAATTTAGGCATGAAATAAATTAATGTATGTCATGTTTTTAATTATTTAATCTGTTTCAACAACCCTCATTTAAATAATTATTAGCTGATATACATTTGTGGTCAACAGTCTTATTTTTCTGTGATGGAATCATTGGAGCACATAGTTCTTTGTCATACAAAAAATATTTTGTGACAAAAAGTATGGGTTCCAATGATCCCATCACACAAAAATAAGACTGTTGCAGTAATTATTGGAAACTCATTCTGCCAGGACATACATGTTCCTTACAAGTGTATGTAAACTTTTGACCACAACTGTATATCAGCTAATAATTATTTAAATGAGGGTTGTTGAAACAGATTAAATAATTAAAAACATGACATACATTAATTTATTTCATGCCTAAATTCACCCCAAAATACTATAAAAATTAATGAGTTCTGAAGAAACAAATTAAAACCAGAAGGAACAAGCTGATGCTTTTGCTATAAATGCCTTTGTTCATATTAGGCTATGTGTCTAAACCCTGGATCTGAAACCAAGGTCCCCAGAGGAAGCTGTACAACATGGAAACGGATGCACATCCTCTTCCACTGCCTGTGTTTCCTGCTGGATTTGCATGCTCCTATTGTTGATTTTGTTACATACATCTTTACATGCAATCATTTGCAAGGTATAACTAAAGAGAGCCAGGACGTCTTCTGTGACGGAATGTTATAGAGTATAGTAATCTGTTAATGATAGAGAACAGTATGTTATCCTTTTCCTATACTATCTTGGTTGCTTGCTGCACTACAATGAAAACAAACTGGTATGTAAGATTGTGAAGCAGTATTTAAATTGGTTCTGTTCAGTTAATTGAACATCTGCAGGAAATTAATTACCGTGAGTTTGAGTTTAATAAAGATATCAAGGACCTTTATCTTGCCTAGCATGGTTAAACCCAATGTGCATGCAAAACTAAACCAAGGAGGTAAATCAGGTCAAACCATTCTTCTAAAACAGCGAGGAATTTAGTTGAGTAATACAACAATATTAATCATAGCCGAGAACAATGTTTTAAATGTTGTCTTCAACTGAATGTTTGTGTCCTGCGGTATTGTTGCTGTAATATCTGGTGTGAGATCTATGTTTGTTCTCACGTATGCTGTTATCATGTGTTATTGTTATGCTTTGTTGTCTTTTTTCTCTTGTATACTTTAGTGGTGTCTGTCAATGTGATTGGTTTTAATGTTGCTGTTATTATTGTGCTGTTGCCATGTGTCTTTGTGTTTTTTTTATTTCATCCCTATATCCATTCTCTATACTGGAGGACTTTCGCCACCTGCCAGGTTATTGACAATAAGAATGTGTTCTTATGTTGACTTGGCATGGCAGAAATGTCTTTAAATAAAACAAAGTGAAAATGTTGTGTATGTGTTTGGGGTTACTGCTGTTCTAAGGCCAATGTTGACTCATTTGTCTTATAAATCCAATTTAATTTGTGTTCAGTAAAATGTTTGAGTCCTAAACCTTTTTTTTGTAAATAGTCTGAATGAAGTGATATCTTGGGAAACTGTACAGTAAGGCATCAAGAGATAATCATTATGTCGTTATGGTTCCTGTTGTCAAGACACCCCCATCCTGCTCCTCTATGCTCTCTGCCTTGCAAATTCTTCAGACACTGACACAGACGTGGCACTGGGGGAAGGGAGGAAGGGAGTGACAATGAAACCTAGGAAACCTTTATTATTCCAACCATAATAATTAATACAGTTATTTTACACCCTAACAATTAATATTATTTGGTCTCATGGAATTGTATGTATTAAATGATCCGTCAATCTATACTTGAAAACTTTCTGCAGCATTGTTTTGTGGTTGATCTACAATGCTGGTCAATGTTGCATGGCCAACAACTATACAGTAGATTACAGTAAATATGATGTATACGATTGCCGGTTAACTGCAGCAGGGAAATAATACAGCCTCGGTAGTATCATTCAGGAACACAGAACACTGCATTTCATAGAACCTGGGAATCTGGCTTTAGGACCTGGAAGGGGAAAGTTCCCCTAACATAGCTGTTTCAGAGTAACTGGACACTGTGGGAGGAACCAGCTCAGCTCACTGTGCATCAAAAAAATCACTGCACAGTGCACTCATTTTAATACTCCTTATTCCAACTTCTAGACATTTTCCACAGTTTATAGACCAGCTGAAGTATCTGTCCGTGTGAACTCGGTGAGAGGCGCTAGAGAAAAGCCTGGTAAGTAGGAGTGAGCAGGGGGAGGGGGACTAATTGTACTGTTTTAACTGCAGGAAAACTACTGACCAGGAATGTGAAATGTCCCTCCATTTTGGGCATAGGGTTATAACATGTAATGCTGTATTGCATTAGAAGAAAGCTTGATGTTGTGGAGCATGTTGCTTGCCAGTTAAAAGGAAAAGTTGTAAAAAGTTGCCAGACAATTAGATGCTTCATTATAACAGTCCACAGTTACTGAATGGATTACATAACAGTGACAGTGCAGCATAAACGTTAGGCCTATTTTATTACTTAAGGTGGCACCTAGCAACAGTCTATTCTAATCTGGCAGAGTTGACTCTTCCTGGGGGCATCTCTCTCAACTTGGTTAATTTTAAAAAGGGCTTGGTGGTAGAGACGGGCAAGCACACATTATAAAGATTACCCAGAGAGAGGAAAAAGTGTACCTTCTCTCATCTGTGAAGAGATTGGGGCACCAATGGCAGACCTGCCAATTCTGATACTGAACATCAAACCCCCCAATCCTAAACATCAAACCCCAAAAGTGTAAATTATATGTTCAGAGACATGAATGATTATGTCAACTGGAAAATATCTCCTCTTCTAAACACCATGGCAGAGAGGATTTTAGGGTTTGATGTTTAGTATCAGAATTGGCAGGTCTGCCATTGGCGCCCCGATCTCTTCACATATGAGAGCAGGTACACACTGAGCTGACGTGAAAGAGCGTTATGCTGCCTGTAACATCATCCAGCACAACCAGTTTGGCGATGGGCCAGTGATGTCTGGGGAGGCATATCCTTGGAGAGTCGCACAGACATGAACATGCTAGACAATGTTACCCTGAGTGCTGTTATGTACCAGGATGAAATCCTCAGACCCATCATCAGACCTTACGCTGGTGCAGTGGGCCATGGGTTCCTCCTGGTGCAGGACGATGCCCAATCTCATGTGGCCAGAATGTGTTGGCAGTTCCTGGATGACGAAGGCATTGATGCCATTGGCTGACCCTCACGTTCCCCAGACCTGAGAACCTTTGAAATGTTATGTATCAGTCCATCCGACACCACCAAGTCACAGACTGTCCAGGAGCTCAATGATGCCCAGATCCAGGCATCAGGCACCTGATGAGACACCATCCGTCGTCTCATCAGGAGCATGATTGGATATTATCTGGAGTGCATATGGGCACATGGGGGCCATACACATCCCTGAGTCACATTATGCCTAGGATTTCAAATGTTTATTTTGATATTCAGTGTTGAGTAAAGATTTTGATCATTAGTCTATTTCCTTCAACGAGACCTGTGATGAAGGACATTTGTGATTTAAGTTCCCTTCATTTAAGTTCCCTTCAATCTCTAGGCCTATCTAGGCCTAGGTACACGTGTATATTTATGCATTTCACACAGTGAATCCAGAAAATATTCACAGCGCTTCACTTTTTATTCCAAAATGTATTCAATAATTTTTTTGACTCAAAATTCTACTCATAATACCCCATAATGACAAAGTGGAAAAGGTTTGTTTAATATATTTTATAGATTTGCAAAAATTAAGAAATCCAATATAAATGTGTACATAAATATTCACAGCCTTTGCTCAATACTTTGTTGAAGCACCTTTGGCAGCAATTACAGCCTCAAGTCTTTTTGAGGGATTATAATACAAGCTTGGCACACCTATTATTGGGCAGTTTCTCACATTCTTCTTTGCTCTCAAGCTCCACAAAGTTGGTTGGGGGTGTCGGTGCACAGCCTTTTTCAGATCTGTCCAGAGGTGTTCAATCAGGTTCACGTCTGGGCTCTGGCTGGGCCACTCAAAGACATTCACAGAGTTCTCCCGAAGCCACTCCTTTGTTATCTCAGCATGATGCTGCTACCACCATGCTTCACCGTAGGGATGGTATTGGCCAGGTGATGAGCAGTGCCTGGTTTCCTCCAGACATGATGCTGCTACCACCATGCTTCACCTTAGGGATGGTATTGGCCAGGTGATGAGCAGTGCCTGGTTTCCTCCACACATGATGCTGCTACCACCATGCTTCACCTTAGGGATGGTATTGGCCAGGTGATGAGCAGTGCCTGGTTTCCTCCAGACATGATGCTGCTACCACCATGCTTCACCTTAGGGATGGTTTTGGCCAGGTGATGAGCAGTGCCTGGTTTCCTCCACATGACGCTCAGGCCAAACAGTTTAATCTTTGTTTTATCAGACCACATAATTTAGTTTATCATGGTCTGAGAATCTTTCAGGTGCCTTTTGGCAAACTTCAGATGGGCTGTCATGTGCCTTTTACTGAGGAGTGGCTTCCTTCTGGCCACTCTACCAAACAGGCCTGATTGGTGGAGTGCTGCAGTGATGGTTGTCCTTCCGGAAGGTTCTCCTCTTGTCACAGAGCAACGCAGGAGACCATCGGGTTCTTGGTCACCTCTAGAGATTTGTAAACATTAAAAAGAAAATTACAATTTTAAGGAAAAAAAAGATTTAATCCATTTTGGAATACAGCTGTAACATAACAACGTGGATCCTTGTTAATACTTTCCGGATGCACTGTACTTAAATACAGTGGGAGTTAAACCCAGAACCCCAATGATTGCTAGCACTCTGCATCTACCAACTGAGCTATGCAAGATAAAGTCAGCCAAATGAGTCAGCTAAACTGTCTGTTACTGGGGAAACAAGGTCACCAATTCCAGGCTTTAGAGGATGCATACCATCCATTTGTTTTGATTCTGCAGCTTGGATCCTGTTGCTACTTGTCTGTTCAGTCGACCTGAAAGGTAGTCAGTAAATTCTGCACCATCCAGAAGGAAAATTATTATTGCAACCCTAGCCTTCAGTGTACAACTTCAGCTCTCAATATATGACTGTTGACACTTTGAATCTTTCACTGTTTTTTTCCGTGGATATCAGCAAAACATTACAGAAGAGAATGATCTCAACTTGAGTGACAAAAACATTGACAGAAGTAAAAATCCAAGGCAAATGTAATTGAATTTTCGTCTACATGAGATATTTGATGGTATGTTGCTCTGTATGGATGATTATCTCTATATAAGTCCACTGTAAAACTCCAACATATGAACCCTGTCTGTTTCCATGTTCCCTCAGATCCTGCTGACGCCAAGTGAGTGATTAACCTGGTAGCCATGGTGACCAATCTGCTAGAAATAGTGAACAACCTGGTATCACTGGCCTTACTGGCCACCACAGCCTCTGCTGCTACTGCTACATCAGCAGACAAGGTCCTGAGTAACCATGCCACCCTCCTGGCTGACAACAGCGCCGGCTTGGCCTTCAGCCTCTATCAGAACATTGCCAAGGAGAAGGACATGGAGAACATCCTCATCTCCCCTGTAGTGGTGGCATCATCCCTGGGTTTGGTTGCCCTCGGGGGCAAGGCCTCTACTGCCTCCCAGGTCAAAACTGTGCTGAAGGCTGACAAGGTGAAGGATGAACACTTGCATGCGGGTCTGGCCGAGCTAATGGAGGAAGTCAGCGACTCCAAGGCACGCAATGTTACCTGGAAAATTAGCAATCGCCTATACGGCCCCAGCACGGTTAAATTCATGGACGCATTTGTCAAGAACAGCAAGAAGCACTATAACTACGACCACTCTAAAATCAACTTCAAAGACAAGAAGAGTGCCGTGAAGTCCATTAATGATTGGGCAGCCAAGTCCACAGACGGCAAGCTGCCTGAGGTCACCAAAATTGTGGAAAAGACTGATGGGGCCATGATCATCAATGCCATGTTCTTCAAACGTTAGTTATTTCTAACAAAACACACATATTTGCTAAATATCCTCTCTTTTGTAATTTGTTTTAATCATTTGCATAATTACTTACCAGCACACTTGTACTTTTTGTCTGAAAAGCCCATTGGGATGAACAGTTCCACCATCTCATGGTGGACAACCGTGGCTTTCTGGTGCCCCGCTCTCACACGGTTGGTGTACCCATGATGCATCGCACAGGTCAGTCAATTGCATCAAAGCGTTTGAAGACGTATTACAAGACTATTTATGTGTATAATCCATAAATAGGGTAATTACATCACTTAACTCACATAAAATTCCAAGTTTGAAAACAAGTGGTTACGAATACATAGGGCACAAATCGTCACATGCATGATATAGTACACACTTTTCTGGGACCTATTTTGGCTCTGTAGTGCAACGTTTACAACCAGCGCCCCTAAAAAGAAATGATCATATCACACATTTAGACTGCACTGTGAGCCTATCGTTACATTTTGAAAGCCACACTTAAAAAGGTTACTCTGTAAATATGTTGGGTGTTTCTGCAGGTCTCTATGGCTTTCATGAGGACAATGTAAATAAGATGTTCATCCTGAGCATACCCCTAGCCCATAAGAAGTCCAGCCTGGTATTCTTCATGCCCTACAACGTAGAGCCACTGGAGAGACTAGAGAAACTGCTGACCAGTAAGCCGCTAGACGAGTGGATGGGCATGGTCAAGGAAACCGCTGTTGCTGTGTCTTTGCCCAAAGTCACCATGGAAGTCAGCCACAACATCCAGGTACTAAAAATGTCTAGAAATTACCCTGGTTATTTGTTACAAAAGCATTTAAAGAACTAACTGCTCTCATGTGACTGAGATTTCAGTAACAATCCTCATGGGTTCTCCCTGTTTTTCTCTCTGTTGGTCCCTCTCACACAGAAACATCTTGGAGCTCTAGGACTGACTGAGGCGGTGGATAAGAAAAAGGCAGACCTGTCCAACATTTCTGGAAAGAAGGACCTGTACCTGTCTAATGTTTTCCATGCCTCTGCCATGGAGTGGGGCACAGATGGGAACCCCATAGACATTAGTGTCTTGGGTACCGATAAGCTTAAGAACCCCAAGTTGTTCTATGCTGACCATCCCTTCATCTTCATGGTGAAAGACACCAAGACCAACTCCATCCTCTTTTTAGGTAGACTGGTACGGCCCAAAGGAGATAAGATGAGAGATGAATTATAACACAACAAAGTCCTTAAAGTATTTCTCTAGGCAAAGAATAAATAGTAAGAATTGTAGAGTACATTCCAATTTCATAATCTGTGCCAAAATAGTGACATGTGTCTGTATTTTGCAATTTGTTGTAAAAAGTGAACATGTGCTCCTCCAAAAAGATAACTTCACCTTGAATGGATTTAGTTCAACACAATTATCTATTTGGGATCTGAACATAACTGACTATGGATTCCAGGCTGGCCATGATCCCAAAAGTATGTTTTGAGTATTTAAGGATAGATCCCAGGATGAAGGTTTGCATTAAGAATGATCTCCTAGAACATTAACTTTAATGTATGTTCAGCATTCTTCCCAGGTTTCCTCTGTCCATGTTTATTTATTTTCATAAACATTTTTAAAGGTTTAAATACAAATGTGACCCGAGCAGAAACAATTGTGTGTCCATAACAGTAGTAGCTTAGCGGCTGCGGCAATAAAATTAAAATGACGGTTACACAGTAACATAGTAGTAGCTTAGCGGTTGCAGCTATAAAATGAATATGACGGTTTGACAGTAACATAAGAATGCTCCATCCCTTGCCACTGGTTTAAACAGACCATAGATTCACATGACAAGCACCGGAACCACATTTTGCTGGAGGAACACTTTTATTTTAATGAAGGATGTTACTGCGCTTCCCAAAATCGCAGTAACCAGCAAAGGCAAAATGTACTAATTTTGACTAGCAGGGTTTTAATTCTATTGATGCATCTGTGAATTGGGTAGTACAAGTTGCATATGGTAAAATTCGCAACAGAACAGACATCATGTAATGTCGATCAGTCTTTTTCTTGGGACAAATAAAGGAGCTAAAACTTTCCAGTAGATATTATTTGCCTGAGGACAATAAAGTAATGTTGGGCCGAGGACGGCAAACAAAATTGTATTTGCCTTTGGCCTACAGTTACAATGTTTTTGCCTGCTGACAACAGTTAAGATGTAATTTGCCTGACAACTTTACAGACATTTTGACTATATTACTGTAATGTTGGGCTAGGGAAAGCAGCGAATATGTTATTTGCCTGACAACAATCAGTAATGCTGGGCTTATGCCAACATGTAACTAAAACGTTAAGTGCCTGCAGCCAATAAGTTAAACTAGCCGAAGGCAGCTGGCTATCCAACGTTGGCACCCTAGCTAGCTGACGTTAGCAAGCTAGGAGCCATAACACCAAGCTAGTTAATAAGGGTAACATTCAAAATAGCCTCTAGGTAGCTTCGGACCTGTTCTACTGTGTCTCAACCCTGCTCCTGGGCGCCCCCTGCTGTGCATGTTTCAGTTCACTCCCTGCTCTGTCAGACCTGATTCATATTAGGGCAGGGAGAGATCCAAAACATGCAGGGCAGGGGGCGCCCAGGAGCAGGGTTGAAAAACACTACTAGATGCTGGCAAGAATTTATCATTAGCTTCTAATGTGCATTTTTTGTCATGAATTAGGGTAGATCATTTATACAATTAATTAATGCTAGAGTAAGTTAAGCCTTGTACATAATTATAATATCGAAACGTGACATTTAACAGGTTGCACACACGAGTTTGTTGAAACAATTAAACATTAAATAAACAAGCTGACAATCTTTCCCGCAGCTTGTTGTAGAAAATGAAATTGCTCTCTTAGACAGCTCTGTTCTGATCCCAGCCGGGCAACAATGCCTATTGGCTGACAGTGGTTGCCTTTCACCATGTTCCGCCTGCCTCCTGTTTGGGGAGTGGCCGAAGATGATGGCCTGAGGATGCTGAGGACTTGGTTAAATCAGGACGTGCAACTTTTTATGTGTCTGTGAGACATTTAAATCGTCAGAAGCTTTTGGCGACAGGGTGGCCTGTTCCCTGGGGCACTTGACTTGAGCCATCATGCATGCAGCTATACATGTGGCACTCATGTACCACATTACTGGTATTGAAATACATGATAATGCATGCATTGTCAAACTCAACAACTGCTGTTGACAACGCTGATCAGACAGCAAGGCCAGGGTTCATGGCGGAACTCCATGCTCCATTCTGGTGCGCCTTTTCTATTCTACCTCCTTATTCTGCCACGCCAGATTGCGCTGAAGACAGGTTCGCCCTTCAGGTCAGGTCACTAGTTGGGATGCTCCAGACCTTAGGTCCAGATGGATTGAGGTGCAGGTCTCATGTTGCCCGTCCGGTGAGGCAAGCTCACACATGAACACAGAGCAGATTTCAGACTGGCTATGTTTCCGAAGAGCGAGAGCTGTCCACACACTCCTGGACTTGGCTCCAACATGGCTCCAACATGAGTCTTGGTGTTCAAAAAATATTACAAATATTTTATTTTACCAGTGTACATTGTGGAATTCGTTGATAACAAAATGACACAACAACATTCAATGTAAACCAAAATCACTAACAGATTGAGGGCTGGATTCAAACCGAAAAGCTAATTAAACAATTTAAATCACAGGCTGTTTCATCACAACAACTCATTATGAGACACAATTGTGTTTATGGCCTGCATGTGTCTGTAAGCACTCCTGAGAACATCTCCACATGCGCCTGATGAGACAGCAGATGGTGTCAGTCTGTGGTGCTACTAGACGCTTTTGGATGCAACGACACATAAAGTTCCTTAAATAGATTCAGGTATGGGGAACGGGTGGGCCAGTCAATGACATCAATGCTTTTGTCATCCAGGACCTGCCTACACAGTCTGACCACATGAGGCTGGACATTGTCCTGCACAAGGAGGAAGCCAGTGCCCACTGCACCCGTGTAAGATGTGACGATGAGTCTGAGGATGTCATCCCATTACCGGTTTAGTCAGAAACATGAATTTTTCAAGAAGCAATAACATTTCTCACTTTCAACATTTGATGTGGTCTTTCTACTAATTTCTACTGTATATAGGGTTCAAACGATTAGCACATCATAGTATTTAGTTTTCTTTTTACATTTTACACAACGTAGCAACAGGTGTGTTCATAGAAAATACAGATGAGTCACGAATACTGAAATTGTCTTATATAACAGTGACTTCTGTCAACATCAAACATTACTCAACTGAGGATTGTATAATAGCTTTACTTCGTTCAGTTCTGGAAAAGACCACAATATTTTGGTTTACATCACAGGAAACTGAATCTCACAGCTGTTTGCAATGAAACATCCTGTGAGTTGAATTGGTTAAGTAACCTGAAACAACCTAATGATGTAATGATTACCATCATTAGGTGATACATCAAATAAAGTTTCACATAACATAATCATAGTAACAAAACATTTTGCCTACTGATTATTGTGTATTCATAAAGAGATTATACTATATATATATATATATATTCGGGCTGGGGAAGTGAACGCGTTAATCTTTGCTATTCATTTGAAACGTTATATGCGTTATAATAATTTAACTCAATGTTTTGCGTGAAACACAAACACTATTGCCTCGGTTTTAACCACTCACTGTTCTGGCGACTATTGTGAGTTTGTGATGGGAATTTTGGATCTACTGACTAGGATTCATATTTCTTCAAGTCATTTTGTTTTGTTTTGTCTTTCGTTCATTCTTCTGGCGGGCTTGGTTTCTGATGTTTAATAGCCAATGCTAAAGACGTCCGCTCTTAAAATACTCTTAAAGCAGGGGTCACAAATTGGCGGACCGTGGACCGGGTCCGGACCCAGGCGGTGTCCTATCCGGACCAGAGCCTATAAGCGATATATTATTGAGAATTAATAAATTTTGAAGGAACGTTTCCTGCACAACGTTTCTAACCTTTACGGCAATGGTTTAGTGGCCCAGGAAACTCAGTCCAATCGCAAATGCCTTGTAAATTACCCAACGTGAAGCTACTCAGCTAATCAAATTTGGCACTGGCCTCTAATTCGAGTGATACGCACACAGTCAGAAAATAGTTCGTTCACATGGTGTGGTCTAGAAAGAGAACAGCAGACAGCGAAAAACAAAACGTGGACTGACTATTATTTATTCATTCTTCCCACGGGTAGTTCAAAACCAATATGTTTTAATATGTTCCGAGACCTTAGCAATTAAAAGCACCAACGTGAAGCGCCACTACGAGAAAAAGGACACATCCTTTGAGGACAGATAACCACTCCAATCTGAACTGAGGGCTCAAAAATGGAACAATCTTAACGAAGAGCCCAATATGATCGATCCACGAAATCTTAACACATTCATTCACTGACCAACAACGTACTAACGAATGTTCCCTTAAAGTTACTTTCGAAATGGAGTTAACAAAATAGAATTATAGAAGCATTTTTCTAGAATTAAACTGCCAAAAAGCTCAAAAGCTCTTATCTAGGCCTATTTTATTTTTAAATGCAGCCTTTATTTTATTTGAAATTAGAACATTTATATTATTATTAGAGTACATATTATTTATAATTCAATATACATCTTATACATAATTCATATAAAACCATTTGTAATTCAATATAAAAACTGACAATACATTGTTTACGTTGTTTAAATATTATTGAATTGTACACTCTTTATTTTATTTGAGAGTCCGTTGTTTACTACTGGGTGTGACTACTTCAATATGTATGGCACTGAATCATACCGCAAAGACATGATGTTCCGGACATTTGCTTGAGGTAATTTGGTCTAACTGGACCTCTATACATTTTAATTGAATACCCCTGTCTTAAAGCATCTATTAAATCTCTAAATTACACTTGGCTGGCTACAGAAAAGACAAATAGTTTGACTGGGTCTTCGATAAAGTCGTTCTTCATTTTTGTCACGTTACAGTTCCAGTGGTATGAAATTAAGCAGATTGAGCTCAAATGTATAAAACGAAATAAAATACAAATGTAACTACATTTCTTTTGAACCCAAAAAACTAAAAGCGAGGTTAACAAAAATATTTTATCGTATGCAGATATGAAATTCAATCGTATGAAAAAAATATATTCAAACGTGGTAAAAGTGTATGCTTAACTCAATAAATATATTTTTACGTTCATTCTTAACATTTCTGATGTTAGCCTGTTCAGAACAAAAAGTTCATATGTAAGTAACAAAGTTAACTGATGGTTCATATAGCTAGTACCAATGCCGGCCCCAGGCCCTTGGGGGCCCTAAGCAAATTGTGATTGCGGGCCCCTCTTGCCTAGTGGTCCGAGGCTCAAAAGCAATCTGGGGCCCCCTGGCAGATGGGGTTCTGGCTTTCATCAGATTTGATCCAACCACATAACTATAGTGATGTCCTATTCCTATTTTAACCATTTTGAGCCCTTGCAGCCACTCAATCACCAGGTGACATCAATTAAGTCTGTGAGGGCTTAGGGTTTAGGGTTATGGGGGACAATGAAATTGGGCCCTTAAAGTTTTGTTGTTTATAATGTTGCTGCATTAAATTGATGGGAATGACTACTTTGTAGTTTTGTTTACAGTTCACAAGATGTCATAATATGTTGTATTTAAATACTTAATTGTGTTTATAGCTTTATTATAATCACAATTAATCACAGCAAATTGTGTGATTAATTAGTTACTTTTTTTATTCATTCCCACCCCTAATATATACATATATATATATATATATATATATATATTAGCTCAATGTAATGAGCTTCTTACAAGGCAACCATAAGCGTATGTCCCGCGTTGACAGCCACACGCGCTGCCCCGGGTGGTGTCCAGCGTGGGACACCGGCGCCGATCGACCTGGGTCTTCTGGGTTGCCACGGCGTGCTCCAATCGGCGATGGGCCGTATCCCACACGCGTCGTCTGTCCGGTTGGTACCCGAACATACATTGGAAAGGGGGGAGACGGAGAGACGAGTGTTGTTACGAATTCTGCGCATACTCCACCCACGGCAGATACCGACTCCAGTCCCGCGGTGTTGCCGAGCATTGCTGCCGCTGGTACTTTCCGATTTCCTTTCTGTTTGACCGTTGGATTTCGGATGATGGCCGGAGGAGAGACTAACGGTGACCCCCATGCGTTGACAGAAAGCCTTCCAGACCCGTGAGACGAACTGAGGACCGCGATCGGAAACGATATCCTCAGGGATCCCAAATTGCCGGAACACCTGCTGGAACACACAATCCGCCAACTCCATGGCAGTAGGCAGGTGAGTAAGGGGAACCAGACGACACATCTTAGAAAAACGATCCACGATCACGAGGATGGTTGTGTACCCATTAGAATTTGGAAGATCAGTCATGAAATCCATTGTGATGTGAGACCATGGTCTGTGCGGGACGGGAAGTGGCAAGAGCTTGGCTGCCGGGAGGTGCCTGGGGCTTTTAGTTTGAGCGCAGACGAGGCAGGAAAGCACATAGTCACAGACGTCTGCTTCCAGGGAGGACCACCAGTACTGACGGGACAGTAGTGCAGTGGTCCGTGTGATTCCCGGATGCCCAGACCCAAGCGATGTGTGGCACCACAGCAGTAGTTGGGGCCGCACGGAGGCAGGAACGTAAGTTTTCCCCGTAGTCGTATCCAGCGGAGCTGGCTTGGTGTGGAGGGCGTCCTGAATAACCGAGTCCAGTTCCCATTGTACAGAACCTACAATACACACACATGGTACAATAGGCACTGTAAAATGTAATCGGTTGAGAAACAAAGACCAGCGGGCCTGACGGGAATTGAGCCTTTTAGCACTCCTAATGTATTCCAGGTTACGGTGGTCTGTGAGTATGCTGAATGGATGTCTTGCCCCCTCCAGCCAGTGCCGCCATTCCTCTAAAGCCCATTTCATGGCTAACAGTTCTCGGTTTCCCACGTCGTAATTTCTTTCAGCTGCTGTGAGTTTCTTGTAAAAATACGCACAGGGGTGTGCCTTAGGGGGCGTACCACACATCTGGGAAAGAACTGCACCCACTCCGAGTTCAGAAGCACCAACCTCTACGATGAAGGGACGTTAGGATCGGGTTGATGCAGGACTGGTGCTGAAATGAACCGAGACTTAAGAGTATTAAAGGCATCATTGGCTGCTTCGCTCCATACAATATCCTTGGTAGTTTGGCTGGTTAACAACGAAAGGGGTGCTGCAATAGCACTGAAATTGGCCACAAACCGTCTGTAATAACTGGCGAAGCCCAGAAACCGTTGCACCTCTTTGACTGTTTTCGGTTCAGCCCAATCGCGTACAAAGGATATGACAGAGTCTCTCATACTCACACCACCAGGGGTCAGCATAAACCCTAGAAAGCAGACCGATGTGACGTGAAAGATGCTTTTGTCTGATTTAACGAAGAGTTGATGCTGCCGTAGCCGGGGTAGAACTCTCCGCACGTGAGTAATGTGTTCAGCCAGGTTTTGTGAGAATATGAGGATGTCGTCGATGTATATGACGACAAACCGTTCAATCATGTCGCGAAAGATTTCGTTCATGAACGATTGGAAGACAGAGGGAGCATTAGTTAGTCCAAACGACATGACCAGGTATTCATAATGTCCTCTGTGCGTAAGGAACGCAGTTTTCCATTCGTCCCCCTTGCGTACACGCACCAGATTGTAGGCGCTACGTAGATCGAGCTTTGAATAGATCTTGGCTCTCCCTATTTGTTCTAAAGTAGCCGGAATTAACGGAAGAGGGTATCGATTTTTGATGGTCACTTCGTTCAGGGCTCGATAGTCGATGCATGGATGTAACCCGCCATCCTTTTTCCCCACAAAGAAGAAACTGGAGGCAGCAGGCGATGTAGATGGACGGATAAAGCCCTGTTGGAGACTTTCGACGATATAGACGTTCATGGCCTTGGCTTCCGGAATGGAAAATGGGTATATGTGCCCTTTAGGATGGGTAGCCCCGGGAACCAAGTCTATTGCACAATCCCATTGTCGGTGCAGGGGGTAGCAGAGTAGCCCTCGGTTTACTGAACACGTCCAGTAAGTCCTGGTACTCAGAGGGAATGGGATTAATGATCCCGGGCACGGACTCCTCAATGGTGGTAGTCTTGCACGGGAGACTGAGGCAGCTCTTTTGACACATGGGGCTCCAGCCCAGGAGCTTGCCTTTTCTCCACGAGATCACAGGGTCGTGCAGGTGTAACCACGGGAACCCAAGGACCAGTGGCTCACAAGGGGATGACAGTACAAGTAGTTGAATGGTTTCTGAATGGACGGTGCCGACCTGAAGGGTTACTTCCGCGGTTTGATGAGAAATGAATCCTTTCCCGAGCGGTTGCCCCGTCAAGGGAATTCATCCTTAAAGGGGGAGAGAGATGGCATAGGTTGACACCCAATCTTTTTGCCATTTGCTCATCGATAAAATTGCCTGCTGCTCTGGAATCTATCAAGCCCTCCGCTTTGAGTGATAACTTGCGAGTGAGCTGCACAGGAACCTAGAATTGCCTCTGTGTGATGTTCAACAGGCGGGAGACGCCTACCTGAGCGCTGGGTTGTTTCCATGGCTTTTGACAGGGAGGCCTGCGAGGGCATCGGCTGAGAAGGTGAGTCTTCTCTCCACAATAGAGGCAAAGTTGTTTCCACACTCTGCGGTCCTTTTCCTCCTGCGTGAGTGGTGCATAACCCATTTGCATGGGTTCCAGGTCGGAAGGAGGGGTATCATGGAACACAGGCGCAGTAACCGCTCGTGGACGATCAACCTTCTGTCCTCGCTGTTCGGCCAAGAGACGGTCAATGGATATGGACATGTTGATGTAGTGATGGAGGTCTGCGACGTCCCCTCGGCAGGCGAGTTCGGCTTGTAGATCAGGTGTGAGACTTCGTCGGTACTGTAGAATTCAAACTACTTCCCCCGAGTCCTGAATCAGAGAATGTCCACACGGTCAGCTATTTCCAAAGTAAACGCCTTTTATTACAGATATATCTAGAGATCGTTCCCCAAAATACAGCTAGGAAGATCTGAAGTCCGTTCCCATCGGACACATTTAATGTAGCCTATTCCCCCCTCAGTCATTGTATCAAAATTGATGAGCGCGCTTCCTGGGTGGGCGTGTCCCGTCCTGCAGCCCCCGTCTCCATCCATGGGGCCCTCTGATGGCCTTG
This sequence comes from Novumbra hubbsi, assembly GCA_016801125.1. NCBI lineage: Eukaryota > Metazoa > Chordata > Actinopteri > Esociformes > Umbridae > Novumbra > Novumbra hubbsi. The sequence goes on from JACXGK010001802.1 coordinate 59,399, forward strand.
GAGGCCGACGAAGAAGACAGTTGAGGGGGTAGGCTGGCACCAGTAGATCTGACCATGGCTAGCTCGTTTCCATCCTCCTCGTTGTCTGCATCTGTGGGTCCAGCTAAAAAAGGCCATAAACCTGTCTTCCTATACATGCTATGTCCTTGCCTCTAATCTCTTGACTTATATGTATGTAGCTCACAGAGTTGATCCCCCGCACTCTTTCCCTACGCAGGGTGGATGAACACGGACCGGAACTGGGCCAGGAACCTGGGTTCCGATGACAACTCTGGAGAATTGGTGGTCCATAGAGCCGTAGCCCAATCCAGTGCCTGGCCAATTAACAAGGAGATGACAAAGTCGATTTTGCCCCTGTCACAAGAGAACTGGTCCGACCGATGCTGTATGTATAGAGTACATTGCATGAGGAAGCCTTCGCATTTCCCTGGGGCTCCATCATACTTGGTTGGCATGGCAACGGACAAGGGGGTGTAGACTGAGGCAGGAGCACTGGCATACCCGGTGGGTGTGGTGGAGGGCCGTAGAAGATCGCACAATTCGTCAAGCCGAGCCTCCTGTTCGGATAGGCGATTGTGGAGGTCGCTCGGATCTATGGTTTGGTCCTTCTTCTTCTGTTCTCGGTTTTTGGGTGAGGTATTCTGTAATGATTGCAGGAAGGCATAATTGAAAGGTAAGGGCAATGCAAGTGGTTTAGGAATGAACAAACGAATGGTCGATTGTAGATGGAATGTTCAGTACAGACGTGAAACGTACAATACCTCACAATGACTGAACAGAAACAAACAGAATATATAGGGAACACCCCATATGGAACAGGTGTAGCCAATAACGGAGGGACCGGGCTGCGTTCAGAAACAAAACAACGAGAACAAACCGAAACCAGGGGAAACAAACACATATATGGGATCGTCCATAGAAAACAAAAAGAACATCACAATATTTTAAACAATAGTACCACATAACTGAGTGATTATATTTCATGTATTACATTCACACCAAAAATGTGTCAACGTGAATATTCAATAGAGAACAATAACAGAAATGTACGTAACACATTGGTTTACATCACAGGAAACTGAAGCAATTCATTGGTTCTCATGAAATAGTTCTGCAAACTCATATTACATAATGTCACAGCTGTCTGCAATGAAATATTCTGTAGGCAGACTAAGTATTGAAATCCTGTATTGAATTCATTGAAAGCAATGTGTACAGGGAAGTGATGAAATAAACTGTTGCGCTATTATCCTAAACTTCTGAAAAACCGAATCTCTCTGGGATACTATTTTATACCTTATTATTTTGCTGTTGTCAATGGCCTGCTTAAAGAAAATTAAGAAAAACCTTCATCAGGTCTCATCGGGTCTTTATATATTAAAGGCCAACCTCTTTAGTAGTGTACATTGTGGAATTCGTTGAGAACAAAATGACACAACAACATTCAATGGAAACCAAAATCCCTAACAAATTGAGGGCTGGATTCAAACGCAAAACAAAAGTCTTTCCAATGAAAATTAACTTAATCTCTCCAAAAAAAATTCTACTACATTTCTGCCCGGCCACAAAAGGACCAGCTGACATCATGTCAGTGATCTTCTTGTTAACACAGGTGAGAGTGTTGACAAGGACAAGGCTGGAGATCACTCTGTCATGCGGATTGAGTAAGAATAACAGACTGGAAGTGGGGCTTGAAATCATTGTTATTTCTCTGTTTACCATGGTTACCTGCAAGAAAACACATGCAGTCATCATTGCTTTGCGCACCACCAGTGCTTGCTCAGGAATGGCAGCAAGCAGGTGTTAATGCATCTGCACGCACAGTGAGGTGAGACTTTTGGAGGACGGCCTGGAGTCAAGAAGGGCAGCAAAGAAGCCACTTCTCTCCAGGAAAAAACTCAGGGACAGACTGATATTATGCAAAAGGTACAGGGACTAAGGAATCCCCTTTCCGAATGTTTAGGGCATCCGGAAAAACGTTTGTCCAGAGAAGAAAAGGTGTGCGCTACCATCAGTCCTGTGTCATGCCAAGAGTAAAGCATCCTAAGGCACCATTTTGAATGAGCCAAGGGGGTGAGCTCATTCACAATGTTGCAGAGGAACACAGCCATGAATAAAGAATAGTACCAAAACATCCTCCAAGACCAATTTATCAAAATCATCCAAGAACAGTTTGGTAACAAACAATGCTTTTTCGAGCATGATGGAGCACCTTTCCATAAGGCAAAAGTGATAACTAAGTGGCTCGGGAAACAAAACATTGACTATTTGAGTCCATGGACAGGAAACTCTCCAGACCTTAATCCAATTAAGAACTTGTGGTCAATACTCACGAGGCGGTTGGTCGAACAAAACCCCACAAATTCTGATCAACTCCAAGCATTGTTTATGAAAGAATGGGGTGGAATCAGAGGTCTTGAAGAAGAAGGGTCAACACTGCAAAATGTACTATTTGCATTACTTAATGTAACTGTCAATAATAGCATTTGACACTAATGAAATGTGTGTAATTAAACTTCAGTACACCATGGTACACCATAGTAACATCTAAAAACACTGCAGCAGCAAATTGTATGTAAACCAATACTTGCGTCATTCTCAAAACGTTTGGCCACGACTATACACACTATGGCCACACAAGGCTGGACATTGTCCAGGGGGAACCAAGTGCCCACTGCACCAGTGTAAAATCTGAAGATGGGTCTGAGGATTTCATCCTGTTACCGGTTTAGTCAGAAACATTCACACCACTAGCCCACTGGAGGTGATTTTGTAGGGCTCAGGCATTGCTCCTCCTGTTCTTTCTCAAACATAAGAGCAGATACGGGTCTAGCTGCTGGGTTGATGCCCTTCAACGGACCTGTCCTGCTATCCTCATGTAACAACCTATCTCCTGGTTTCTTCTCCATCTGTCATGTCCTGGCTGGGGGCCCCTGGCCATCTTTGTGCCGTATAGAGCTGCCTCTAGGCAACTCTGTGCTACTGTTGTGGGCTCCTCAGTCAGTTGTGGGCTCCTCAGTCAGAGACAGCTGTTGTCTGTTGCCTCTGATTGGGGAGCCTACTTAAGTTAGGTTTTTTGCCACACTTGGTGTGGTTAATTGTTTGTGCTACTGCCTATGTTCACGGTCACGGTCACGGTCACGGTCACGTTCACGGTCACGTTCACATCATGTTTTGTTTTGTTTGTTTTCCCAGTATTTGTGGATACGCTACATGTTCGTCTGTAAGTCATTCACAGTGTGCTTTGTGTTTTGTTAGTTATTGGTTTAGGTGTTTACTCCAGCACCTTTCATTTCGTGTACATTTGCATGTGCTTTTATGAAACATGTTCCTGGCATCAAATTTAAAGTGAGAAAATATTTATATATCAAATACTTATGTCATGCAATAAAATGCAAATTAATTACTTAAAGATCATACAATGTGATTTTCTGGATTTCTGTTTTAGATTCCGTCTCTCACAGTTGACGTGTACCTATGATAAAAATTACAGACCTCTACATGCTTTGTAAGTAGGAAAACCTGAAAAATCGGCAGTGTATCAAATACTTGTTCTCCCCACTGTAGAAATATTTTTCAACATTTGATATGTGATTTTTGTGATCATTTCTATTGAATATACATTTTAAATGATTAGCACATTGTTGCATTTCTTTTTTTTTACATTTTACACAGCGTAGCCACTTTGTACATGAAAAATGACTCAACTGAGGGGCGTATCATAGCTTTATGCCGTTCAGTTCTGGAAAACACCACAATATTTTGGCTTACATCACAGGAAACTGACGCAATTCATTGTCTTCATGTCTAATTACAGAATCACACAGCTGTTTGCAATAAACATACTGTGATGCTTGTGGAAGTAAACAGACCAAGGCGCAGGGAGGCAGGTTCAGGTAGTTGGTTTATTTCCGTTTCACTACAGAACCAACTTGCGTATATAACGCTTCAGATAAAGATTCCAAAGTACTCTAGGTACTTACATTAAACACAGCGTGTAGCTGCACACATAGCACAGGTAACAATCACGGACACGGAGACGAG
>JACXGK010001803.1:0-14568 GCA_016801125.1 Novumbra hubbsi
CAGGTTTTGTCACCTGCGTCTAACATGACAATTTCATACTGTTTTTCCTGCCAGAACGCAGCCAAGCAGGCAGCCGCGGCCGCCACTCAGACTATAGCCGCCGCCCAGAATGCAGCCTCGACCAATAAGAACCCGGCAGCCCAGCAGCAGCTTGTCCAGAGCTGCAAGGTGAGAGTTACGCTCCCATGACAACCCAACCACCACTCACTTCCTGGTTTCAGATTAATTAGGTTCAGGGAAGGTTCACGTAGGGCAAGTGTCAGTTACCTCTCTGTTCTCACCATCTTGTCGCTCTCTTTGTTTCGGTCTCTCGTTATACTTCTTTGAAGATCCATATTTATGCTTTCAAAGTCCTAAATACATTGTTTTGTACTTAGGATTCAGCACTAGGCCGTACCAACCAGTTAACCAATGTGGTGTTTGAAATTATTCGCCATTGCTTTATTTCACAGTTTGGTTGAAAATAGGGTATTGTGATCTGAGGTTTTCTGTGTCATTGCATATTGCGGATTTGCCTGTGAAAGATGTACCGTATGTGTGTGTGTGTGTGTGTGTCAGGTGGTGGCGGACCAGATTCCTCAGTTGGTCCAGGGGGTACGTGGCAGCCAATCGCAGCCTGACAGCCCTAGTGCCCAGCTCACCCTGATTGGGGCTGGCCAGAACTTCCTCCTGGTGAGCTCATTCTTCCTGCCCAAGCCACTCCCATAATGTCGGTCACGCTGACACCGTGGCAAAGTTTTTTCAAATATGCGCGTGAAGTTTTCTGACCGCAAGTGAAGTCCCGGTCAGCATGTCCACGTCCCCCAGATGTCACTTTGATGTATCACAAACTCCTCACCCATGGTTTCGAAGACGTTTTATTCATTTGAACCCATCTCTTCCCTGTCCTTTGCTGTCAGCCTGGTGCCAAGATGGTGACGGCTGCCAAGGCCACAGTGCCCACCATCAGTGACCAGGCCTCTGCCATGCAACTCAGCCAATGTGCCAAGAACCTGGCCACTGCCCTTGCCGAGCTCCGCACTGCCTCACAGAAGGTAGCGAACACCCCTGACAGCACCCAACAAAACTGAACCCCAGATATCGTACCAGTGGAATTAGCCTGCTACAGGAGCTTGCCTCGTAGCGAGCTGCAGCACTGTGTTAGCTGGAATTAGCTAGCTCAAAGAAAATGGCTAACTTGAGGCCCACCGGTGTAATATACCACTGGAGTTTGTCCCTTTGGATAGTAGGAAGTGTCTCGCCTGGGGTCCGTATCCTCTCCCCCCGGGTGCCACGCACGGTGTTGACTTCCTGTTGTCACTTCCTGTCATGTGACCCAGGCACAGGAAGCATGTGGCCCTCTGGAGATAGACAATGCTCTGACAGTGGTCCGCGGCCTGGAGAAGGACATGACGGAAGCCAAGGTCTCCGCTGCGGATGGGAAACTCAGACCCCTCCCCGGAGAGACAGTGAGTGCTGTACACAGACACGGATACAACCAAACACACGCTTTCCAACTCACATGTACCGTATACCCGCTGTACTTGTTGACGCACACCCTGACTCGACAAGGCATACAAGCTACCCACAAGCTACTGTATGCATGGTGGCGCACTGTACTAGATGGGTCCTTCCTGTCACAGTGTAAAGCCGCAGGCACCACAGAGGCTCACATTTTAGTCATTTTACATTTCTTTTAAATTAAGTAATGCATGTTTAAGCTATCTCTTACCTCCCATTATGTACCCAGACAAAAAGCTTTGTCCAACTACACTTGGGCAGTTGTACAGTTCTAGCACGACAATGAAAACTAACCGAAACAAAAAAAATAATTAAATGAACACTCGAGGTACCTGACTTAATGTATGTCTCTGTTAGCTTTGTGTTGGTAATGTGTGTCTGTATCGTGTGTGTGTGTGTGTGTATTGCAGCTGGAGAAGTGTTCTCAGGATGTGGGCAACAGCACCAAGGCTGTGAGCTCTGCCATCGCTCAACTGCTGAGCGAGGCCACCCAGGGCAACGAGAACTACACAGGTAATGCCCAAAGACCCACCACGCCCACTGGTCTGGCCCAAAGACCCACCACGCCCACTGGTCTGGCCCAAAGACCCACCACGCCCACTGGTCTGGCCCAAAGACCCACCACGCCCACTGGTCTGGCCCAAAGACCCACCACGCTCACTGGTCTGGCCCAAAGACCCACCACGCCCACTGGTCTGGCCCAAAGACCCACCACACCCACTGGTTTGGCCCAAAGACCCCACTACACCCACTGGTTTGGCCCAAAGACCCCACTACGCCCACTGGTTTAGCCCCCAGACCAACAATGACCCTGCACACTGCCTGATGTGTAGATGGCCTTGAGCCACACTGGCCTAGAGGAAACATATTGTGAGCCAAACATAAGAAGCTCAGGATAGCATAGGATGTGATTGTAAGATAACCAGGCTTCCCGACCTTGTGTCTGACTGTATAAATACAGAAAAGATGAATGTGACTCAGTATCAACCTCTAGTGGAGACAAACAGGCAGTACGTCTGCCATGATGCTTCTTCCCATCCTGTGTTTCTCTCACGTTCCTGTGCTTCTCAGGCATGGCAGCACGAGACGTGGCTCAGGCTTTGCGTTCCCTGGCCTCGGCCGCCCGCGGGGTTGCTGCGACGACCACCGACCCTCAAGCCCGAAATGCCATGCTGGACTGTGCCGGCGATGTCATGGACAAGTCGGCCAATCTGATCGAGGAGACCAAGAGAGCCATCGCCAAGCCGGGAGACCCTGACAGTCAGCAGAGACTGGCACAGGCGAGTCAGAGAGACGGCCCGTCCAGTTTATACCCTTGACTGTTTATTGCCAATGCACAGCCAGATCGTTACCCTATTAGCAGTCTGACCCTCGGGTGCTTCCAGGACCGACCACGGCGCAAGGAAAGAAAGTGTAGAGTTTGAATGAATGTGTTTGCGTATGTAGGTGGCCAAGGCCGTATCTCAAGCCCTGAACAGGAGCGTGAACTGCTTGCCTGGGCAGAGGGATGTGGACAACGCCATAAGAACCGTCGGAGAGGCTAGCAAGAAACTACTTGGCAATTCTGTGAGTACAAAATGTTGGTGTTTTTATTTTACACTTGTTTGGAATTGTTCCCCCCCGCCCCCCATCATTTCCTTGTCTTTTCTCTCTTTTAATACCACGTATTCTTGCTTTGTTTTCTTCCAGTTCCCCCCCAGCGGAAAGAGCTTCCAGGTAGCCCAGGCCAACCTGAATCATGCTGCTGCCGGACTCAACCAGTCGGCCAATGAGCTGGTCCAGGCGTCCCGAGGCACTACCCAGGACCTGGCCAAGGCTACCGGGAAGTTCGGCCATGACTTTGGAGACTTCCTGGAGGCCGGCGTGGACATGGCCGGCCACTCACAGGTCAGACCCACGTCATGTGACGGGGGGAGAGTTATACTTGTTGTGTTCTGATGAGGTTAAGTGCAGTACTCTGGAGAATTTCACGCTGTGGCGGATTTGTAGGTCAAGTTTTTGTCCTTTTGTGTCCGAACGAGATGGACATTTAAGGGTGTTGTGAAATATGCTTTCTAGTTTGGGTAGAAATCTTATCAACACCATGAACCACGGCCATAAACACTGAATGGAAATCTCCCCTTCCTCCCCATTATTTAGAACAAAGAGGACCAGACACAGGTGGTGTCTAACCTGAAGACCATCTCCATGTCGTCCAGTAAGCTATTGCTCGCTGCCAAGGTCCTCTCCACTGACCCCAACTCCCCCAACCTGAAGAACCAACTGGCTGCAGCCGCCCGGTAAGGATGGCCAATCGGTTACCGCCCCGGCCCCACACACACACAAAGCGCTCGCGATCCATTTACCACAAAGAAAGAAAGCGGCCTGGTCAGATTCGCTGAGGGCATCTCAAATCTCGTGGACAATTTCTGAATCATTTATTGACTGCTCACATGACCAATCGATTCTTCCGATTGGTTGCCTTGAATGTCTACATGTCACTGTGGCCATGGGTTACATACAGACGATGAGGTCGGGATCCTTTCTGCTTTCAAGTCTTTAGTAATTATCGTCTCTCACAGCTCAACCACCCGGTTGATATTGGATGTCGTTTCACCCGAAGGTTCAAATGTCTCTCGCTGGACCGCAGGCGGTGGTCTTGATGTGATCCCTGGTACATGTCGTGGATCACGCCATTAGTCTTCAATGGCACCCTATTCACTATGCTGTGTAGGGCACTCTTTTTCACCAGACTTTATGGGGCTTTGGTCCGTAGAGTCCTCACCTTTCACAGACACACAGTCAGTAACGGCATATCCAGCTATCTGCCTTCTGCCACCCCATCATCAGATGAAACTGGTCTTAATTACCATGCCTGGTTGAATACAAAATATGAACACGTGTCTTCCACACATGTGCACGGGGAGACAGACAGACGAGCATTGCCGGGCACGCACACGTTACATTAGAGTGTGTGTGTGTGTGTGCTTGCGTCAAAATGTTATATACAGTTATATAATGACTGTATTTTAACTGATAGAAGTGCTCGCCCAAGATAATTGTCTAGCTCAGGGGTTTCCAAACCTTTTTCTGGAGTGCTACTGTCCAGATGGTTTTTACTCCAACCCTAATTTTGCACACCTGATTCTAAGAATTGACAGTTAATTGAATCGGGCTGCATATACCTGGGGTAGGAGAGAAAACGTAGAGGCATTTACTGTTCAGAGTAGTGCCTGTCTGTCTGAAGGTATTCTTCACTGTTCAGAGTAGTGTCTGCCTGTCTGAAGGTATTCACTGTTCAGAGTAGTGCCTGTCTGTCTGAAGGTATTCACTGTTCAGAGTAGTGCCTGTCTCTGTCTCGCTGCCTTGTGTCCTTAACTTCTGTCTCGCAAGCTTCCCTCCTATTTCCTCTCCCTCATCCCTCTTTCGTCCTATACCTCATTCATCCTTATTCTTCCTTCTTCCTCATCACTCAGTCATCCTCTCCCTCTTAACTCATCCATCCTTCATCCTCTACTACATATACAGTGTCTGTCCTTTATGTTTCCTCTGTCTGTCTGTCTGTCTGTCCCTCCCTCTTCTTTGTCTGGTACTGGATGAGCAGAAAGCGTTTCCCCACTGCAGCTCTATGGACAGTTTTAAGCACCCAATCTCTGGTGTGTGTGGGCGGATGGCCATGTACTGTGCCTGGCGTACTCCATTCCCCTCTCTTTATCCCTGTGTCTCACACACTCTCACACACACACACACACACACACACACGGGGCACACCAACACACTGCCTTGTTGGGTTTTCGTCACTAACACACTCCTTTCATGTTTTTCTCATGCACCATCTCCCTCCCCCTCTTTTATCCCTCGCTTCCTCTCTCTCCCCACCTCCCTCTCTCTCATCCATCCTCGCTCCCCCCCCCCTTCTCCTCTCCCCTCTCTCTCTCCCCCACCCCTCTCTCCTCCCCCACCTCGCTCCGTCCACAGGGCCGTCACTGACAGCATCAACCAGCTCATCACCATGTGTACCCAGCAGGCCCCGGGTCAGAAGGAGTGTGACAACGCTCTTCGGGAGCTCGAGGTACACCTCCTCGGTTTTTACCCTCTCCTCTTTTCTCCTCGTCTCCCTGTATTCACCTCCTCAGTTCTTACTCTCTCCTCTTTTCTCCTTGTCTTTCTGTATTCACCTCCTCAGTTCTTACCCTCTCCTCTTTTCTCCTCGTCTTTCAGTATTCAACTCCTCAGTTCTTACCCTCTCCTCTTTTCTCCTTGTCTTTCAGTATTCACCTCCTCAGTTCTTACCCTCTCCTCTTTTCTCCTTGTCTTTCAGTATTCACCTCCTCAGTTCTTACCCTCTCCTCTTTTCTCCTCGTCTCTCTGTATTCACCTCCTCGGTTCTTACCCTCTCCTCTTTTCTCCTCGTCTCTCTGTATTCACCTCCTCAGTTCTTACCCTCTCCTCTTTTCTCCTCTGCGTCTCTGTATTCACCTTAACGGTGTGTGTGTGTGTGTGAGTGTTAGCGCCGTGTGTGTGAGTGTTAGCGGTGTGTGTGAGTGAGTGTTAGCGGTGTGTGTGAGTGAGTGTTAGCGGTGTGTGTGAGTGAGTGTTAGCGGTTTGTGTGAGTGAGTGTTAGCGGTGTGTGTGAGTGAGTGTTAGCGGTGTGTGTGAGTGAGTGTTAGCGGTGTGTGTGAGTGAGCGTTAGCTGCATCGGGCAGGCAACGGTTGCTATAGCTCGCATGGTGTTGCTTCTGTACCTGTGAGGGATCCAGGATGATAGTGGTACTTTCTGCTGTGTCTCACTGCTTGTGGAAATCAGCAGGTTGATATTGGAGACATGTAACTGTAAAGGGACGTTTACAATTTAATGCTTACTATGCATACTTACTAATCTGAAAATTTTATTTTTTTTGTTTTATTTGGTCACATGTTGAAATTGGCTCCTATTTCTCAGTGACTGTACCATCTGAGTAAAGGATGAAAACAGTATTTTATGTGTTGTGTTCCAGGTAATATTGTCCATTTAGCACCCTGCGTGTGTATGTCTAACCGGTGTACCCTGTTTCTCCAGACGGTTCGGGGAATGCTTGAAAACCCCACAGAGGCAGTCAGTGACCTGTCCTACTTCGACTGCATCGACAGTGTCATGGAGAACTCCAAGGTAGACTACCGACTAGGAGTCCGACAGATATCCTCTCAGTCCTCCGGCAGTTTTCTCTCGTCCCTCCACTTTTCTGCTCCCTCTCTGCTTCCCTCCTCCTTCTACTCTACCCTCTTTCCCCCACATCTCCTTTCCATTTTCTTCCCTGGGGGAGACTGACATGTCGCTCTATCCATTTAATGAGGTCTAGTGAAGTGACTAGCCAGGAGTGCTGTTTCCTGAATGGAGTAGAAGAGAAGGAACTGCATGTCTCTGTATTTAGAGAACGTCTGACCTAGAATACATCCAACCCATTTCTTTGTTTTGTTGTGGTTGGAATGGATTTTGCTTTCATGAATTACCAAAGAAAAAAGTATGCATACACACACACACACACACACACATTATGTACTTTAATGTATAGGAGGTACAGATTCAGTGTATTTGCCTTGTGTGCCATAGGTCCTGGGTGAAGCTATGGCTGGAATCTCCCAGAACGCCAAGAACAGCAACCTGCCTGAGTTTGGGGATTCTGTCAGCTCCGCCTCCAAAGCTCTGTGTGGTCTGACTGAGGCCGCCTCCCAGGTAACCCCGCCCCCGCCAACCCGCAGACCTTGACTGGCCCAAGCGGTGCCCTATTGCACTGACTGTGCACTACTTTGGACCGCGACACACTTTGAGAGGCATTTTGGACTGGGAACACCTAGACGCCCCTGGGGACACGCTGCATTGCATGCTGGGTGATCCATGCTCTAATGCGCTGGCCCAATTATTCATTCCCTCGGCCAACCAGATATCCTTACACGCATAACATTTGCTGGGAACATCTGGACCTAGGAGTGCATGTCTAATTGGGTGGAGGGGGGTGGTGGGAGACGGGCTCTTTTCAGCTGTCAGTTCCTGCTCTTCCTCATTCATTGATTCACACACTCAGCCTGTCAGTCATGTGGAAGCTCATTGTGGGGCTTTCGGAAAGATGTCCAGACACTGTTAGGACCTCTCCTCGTTTTTGTTCGATGGTACTCAACATCTGTGACGGAGGGTTGGTTAAGAATCTCCGGTCTAGTTGGTCATGATACAGCCGGGACAAAATGTATTTCGAGATCCTTTGGTGTTAAGGGCCATTGCTGAGCAGTGACCCATGTTGACCTTTCAGGGGGCCTACCTGGTCGGTGTGTCGGACTCTAACAGCCACGCCGGCCAGAAGGGTCTGGTGGACCCTGCACAGTTTGCCCGCGCTAACCAGGCCATCCAGATGGCCTGCCAGAACCTGGTAGACCCCGCCTGTACCCAGTCCCAGGTAGATGCCACACACACACACACACACACACACACACATTCCTTAGCTCTTGTACACCAACTGAACAAACTGAAGTTGCACCGTGTACCGTGTAACTGTTCCCAGTAATGCCTTGTAAATGTCAACCAAGAGGATGTTCATCAACTAGGGTTTTTGTCCCTTAGTCTCCTCAAACACCTCTTTTTCCCCCAAGGTCCTCTCTGCCGCCACCATCGTCGCCAAGCATACTTCAGCCCTCTGCAACGCCTGTCGCCTGGCCTCTTCCAAAACGGCCAACCCGGTTGCCAAGCGCCAGTTTGTCCAGTCCGCCAAGGAGGTGGCCAACAGCACGGCCAATCTGGTCAAGTCCATCAAGGTCAGTGACAGACGGTCATGTGTTCCATGGGGACACAGCTTGCAGTCCCCTGGTAGTAGGTTGAATTGCTGGGACAGACTAAACAGCAATTGCATGACTCTACGTTACGTAAGTGAAAGCCTCCATGAAATGGCATTGGCTCATGCGTTTGTATGGTATGAGCCAAGTTACATAGCGACTTGTAACATCATTATCTCGTTCTTAACATTTTGTTCAAATCCTCAGTGCTGCTTGTGTGTAAGATGTGGTATATGTTGGCAATAAGGCACGAGGGGGTGTGGTGTATGTTGGCAATAAAACGCATCCTCTTGTGCCTGTTTGAAATACATCATTAAGTGTTGATTTGAATTTGTGTGTGTGTGTGTGTGTGTGTGTGTGTGTGTAGGCCCTTGATGGAGCATTTAACCAGGAGAACCGGGAGAAGTGTAAGGGTGCCACTGGCCCCCTGATAGAAGCTGTGGATAACCTCACCGCCTTCGCCTCCAACCCTGAGTTTGCCAGCGTTCCCGCTCAGATCAGCCCTGAGGTATGCCCTTCCCCACACTGCCTCCCCCAACCGCCAAGCTGCACTATGACCTTTCCATTGGTCTTATGTGTGCTATGGAATTATATTCTGAGATTACGTCCTCCATCTGTGTTTGGGATGCAAACCAAACTTGCAAAATAAATTCGGGCCACAAATTTACTGGAGTTCTTTTGTAAGTGACACTGCTAAATGCGTCCATACAAGCTGCTTCCACAATGCAGTACAAACAGCAATATAATATTATCAATAATGGTCCTATCCTTACACCGGTGAGGATAGAACTGGTACGTACAATACCACAGTTTGTCAGGTGTGAAGCACAGGTACACGGTGAGGTGGATGAGTGAGTAAGCGTGAGGTGGATGAGTGACCGGGCTTCTCCAACACCCAGGGTCTGGCAGCCATGGAGCCCATTGTAACCGCCGCTAAGACCATGTTGGAGAGCTCCACGGGTCTGATCCTGACCGCCCGCTCCCTGGCCGTCAACCCCAAAGACCCCCCCAAGTGGTCGGTGTTGGCCGGACACTCCAGGACCGTGTCCGACTCCATCAAGAAGCTCATCACCAACATGAGGTAACGCCGGCCGGCTGCAGCCCGCTGTTGTGGCCTGGGATACGCTGAGAAACCAGCCAACCGAGAGCCTCGCTGTGGTGTGGGTTGATACAGTCCTTTATTTCCCCTGGTCACTTTGACCGTCTAAGATGGGATGTTTTAGAACACACACGGCATATGTGTGGGGGGCCATTTGTGTCGCAAATAAGGTAAATGTGTCATTACCAAAACCTCCTCTTAAGCTGTCTCTCTCTGTGTGTGTGTGTGTGTGTGTGCAGGGATAAAGCCCCAGGCCAGAGGGAGTGTGATGAGGCCATTGAGGTGCTCAACAACTGTATCAGAGAGGTGGACCAGGCCTCCCTGGCCGCCATCAGTCAGCAGCTGACCCCCCGAGATGACATCTCCAATGAGGTGCCTGTCTGCCTGTCTGCCTGTCTGCCTGTCTGCCTGGCTGCCTGTCTGCCTGTCTGAATATGTCTAGGACACTGAACACTTTGCTTTAACACATTTTCCTCCTGGGTGGGACTGTGTGTCTCAGGCTCTGCATGAGCAGATGGCAGCTTCTGTCCAGGAGATCAGCAATCTGATCGAGCCGGTCGCCATCGCAGCCCGCTCTGAAGCCTCTCACCTCGGCCACAAGGTAGGACGACCCCAGGATGCTTGTTTAGACTTTGGCCTGTGGTTGTGAAGGCTGCACTGTCGAGAATGGAAAAATATCCATGACAGGAATAGCCCTCCTCGTCTTTCGCAGGTGTCCCAGATGGTGAGTTACTTTGAGCCCCTCATCATGGCGGCCATCGGCACGGCCAGTAAGATCCAGAGCAGCCAGCAGCAGATGGCGGTGTTGGACCAGACCAAGACCCTGACCGAGTCCGCCCTGCAGATGCTCTACACGGCCAAGGAGGCCGGTGGGAACCCCAAGGTAACACGCCGGACACACTGTGTTACGTCCTCGTGTGTAGCTCTGTTGTGTTGAGCGTGACGCTACGATAGCGGGGTGCGTCCCAGGGACCCCACCTGTAGGACATGTGTTACACATCTTGTTTCTGACCCGGCTTTCGTCAACCGAAGCTCGGCAGATTTAATTTTACCAGCGCTAATGTTCCCGTTTTATTATGAAGGGCCACGTATGAGTCAGCCTTATCTACAGTTTCTAATACCATGTAAACAAAAACAACTTGGTGGTCATGGGAACGAACAGTGGCCACGGCTGGTCGTGTGTGAGACATCCCTATGAGCCGGTCTGAGCCGGTCTGAGCCGGTCTGAGCTGGTCTGGCCCGTGTCGTTCCAGGCGGCCCACACCCAGGAGGCCCTGGAGGAGTCCGTCCAGATGATGAAGGAGGCCGTGGACGACCTGGGAGCCACCCTGTCGGAGACGGCCAGCGCGGCGGGCGCCGTGGGCAGCATGGTGGACTCCATCACCGCCGCCATCAACAGGATGGAGGAGGGTCCGGCGGGCGAGCCCGAGGGCACCTTCGTGGACTACCAGACCACCATGGTGAAGACGGCCAAGGCCATCGCCGTCACGGTGCAGGAGATGGTGAGTGGGCGGCGTGAACCTGTGGCCACGGTGGTGGGTGGAGGCCTTCTGCGCCGGTCCTGTCAGAGATCATCAGACAGACCGTCTTCTCTTTTAGGTGACCAAGTCCAACACCAATCCGGATGAGCTGGGAGGCCTGGCCAGTGAACTGACCAATGAGTTTGGGGACCTGGCAACCGAGGCCAAATACGCTGCCATCACTGCCGAGAACGACGAGGTATCTGGCTGTTAATGTCACGGTTATGACACACTCATTACAAAATGAATGCATGAGCTCAGTTCTCTGATAATGCAGTAAGAAGTTGGTTCATTAGCTTGGTTTAACTGTAAGATCACACGTTGTACAGTGCTGTAGAGATTTGCATCACTCTTACTGTGATATCTACAGTTACCGTGATATTTTCACTGACCGTGAGTCATTCTGGATACGTCCAGAACAATAATATGTTCCACTGAAAAGGAGCATCCTGAAGAGTCCTGACTTCTTCTTTGCACAGATCGGATCACACATCAAGAAGCAGGTTGGTGAGCTGGGCTTCAACTGTACCTCCCTGGTCACCAGAGCAGGAGCCCTGCAGTGTAGCCCCAACGACTCCTTCACCAAGAAGGAGCTTATTGACAGTGCACGCAAGGTCTCCGAGAAGGTGAGCCCAAAATGAACACTGTGTCTCCTCTGACCTACAGTTTACATTTTGTGACCATGTCTGTTTATTTGGGCCTAACGTGTCCTGTTTTATAAAACACATGTTGCCTCCCAGGGGCAGAAATGTTTACATTGAATAGGTGGACTATTGTGCCCCCTGGAGGTTTGACAGGAAGTATGGCTGTTTCGACTAGGCTTAAGCATTGCCGAAAATCTTGTTCTAGGATCTGGGATTCGTTCAAACAAAGAATTCAGGAATCTATGGCAAATGCCCAGAATTTTTTAACCCCTAGTTGTGAAACTTTAATGCCTGTCCTTGCCAAGAGAACACCGATGTCACCTCCCTTGGCTTTTATGCACATCCTGATTCAGTGCGGTTCTCAAACAGAGATTCCGTCAACAGTTTGGCGTGACTTCTCTCCCCCTTCCGTCAACCGTTTGGCGTGACTTCTCTCCCCCTTCCGTCAACCGTTTGGCGTGACTTCTCTCCCCCTGTCAGGTCTCCCACGTGCTGGCTGCCCTCCAGGCCGGTAACCGTGGCACCCAGGCCTGCATCACCGCCGCCAGTGCCGTCTCAGGGATCATCGCCGACCTCGACACCACCATCATGTTCGCCAGCGCCGGCACGCTGAACCGTGAGAACTCGGAGACCTTCGCGGACCACAGGTACTGCCCGGGGTTCTGGTAGAACTTAGGACATTTTTATTCTGTGGGAGCGTGGACGGGACTTTTTTGAATTTCCGGATTTCAGTTACATGCCCGTATATATTTCTGGAAAGAAAGATATATGCAATGTTCGGCTGAACTGTCTGGTTGGCCCCCGCTACTTCTGGAAGTAATGTGCTTGCGTGCGACGGTGCCACGTTTCCTCAATGCACGGCACTAAAACGGCCGCTGGCGGTGATTGTGTTTCCGTAGAGAGCACATCCTGAAGACGGCCAAGGCCCTGGTGGAGGACACCAAGCTGCTGGTGTCCGGTGCCGGGTCCAGCCAGGAGAGACTGGCCCAGGCCGCCCAGTCCTCCGTCACCACCATCACCAAGTTGGCCGACGTGGTCAAGCTGGGTGCTGCCAGCCTGGGTGCCGAGGACCCGGAGACACAGGTATTGCTGTACGAATGTGGCAGGTCTCTTGGGTGCCCGTCTAAATAAGGGTGCCGGTTTAAGCGAGCGGGCTCCTGGGAAATCCATGAAAATGGAGATGCATGCTTGGTTTTAACATTTTATTTGAAAGTATTTTATTTTCCCTTGCTTTGATTCGTATTTGTTTTTTGATGAAAAAGAGTATGAGTTAATAGTCTTCACTACTGGTCATTAGTAGTTTATGTAGCTGGATGATCTTGGAATGTTTGAACTAATCTTTAATCGAGTGCTTTCTCAACGCTTGCTTTTCTTGCTTCACTCTTATGGAAAAGGTTCTTTTTTCTTCTGAGGGATCCGATCTCTCTACGGATGTGGGTACTCTCCTCCCTGAACGTGAACTCACCCAAACTGTCTCCGTCCGTCTGTCTGTGCTCTTTGGAATGCAACGTCTTTGTCAGTGTATTCACTATCGCAGAATCCCCGACATCTGTCAGTGTTTGTTTGTGACCCGGTGTGTTTGGTCTTGCCAAGGCGTTAGTATGAAGAAAGACACATGCATTGAGCCTAACTGGTTGGTTCAGATGGCGTTTTATTATTGCTTTTTCCCCACTGTCTTTTCTTCCATCTTTTACCATCACAGCTAATTCCGATATACTGAATAACTATCCTCATCTCGCCCATGTATAGCAGATTAATGAGCCTGTCCTGTGCTGCTGTATAAAACTTCAGGGGCAGCCAATATATTGGCATGTAGTTGTGACTCATGTCTTTTAAAGCTGAAGTATGTAACATTTAAGAACAGGAAGTGTTCCCTCATCATTTTCCCAGAAGTCTTGCCTGTCGCTGGGGTAATGTCACTTTTTAAGTCCCACATGTTAGTAATACATGTTGCGTTAGTCTCCAAATGCTTAAAGCCTGAAACAAACATGAGCATATTTAACAGTGTTAGGGCTGTATTCTTTTGACATTTAGATACATTTCTTTAGAAAATGTATATAGCTTCAAAGGAGTGCTTAAATTCTACTAAAGCTCTCCTGAATTAAGTTTTTAGGTGTGATCACAGGTTAGCAAAACGGTCACAAAAGGTTTGATTGGCTCATTTGATGGCTTGGGTTTCGATCATTTCTTCATCCATTTCCTCCTCTGGCTGCAACGCTTCCTGTTCCGGTGCTTGGCTCCGCCTTAATCCAGCACATTTGTATCATCCTGGCCCACAATGGATTTGTGACTGCATGATTGGTTACCTTTTTACAAACATGCTTATTCACAGTAATTAGTACCTTTATTTTTGCATGCTTAGTAGCTTTTAAAGAACAATTGATCTTCTGATATTGTTTCAGTTTTTTTTTATGTAGTCTTTTGTTGAGAGGAAATGAATGATCTGCTGGTCTGGTGTTTTTTCTGTTGAGATGGACATGCAGTATTTCTGTCTCGAGGTATGCCAACTGTAGTTGGAAAAAGACACTTGTTAGATGTCCGGTAAATGTGTGTCTTTTACCTGATCGTCCTTGGTCCTCCCATTCCATGATTTGCATCATAAGGACATTCCTTGTTCTGTGATTGGTCCTCTGATTATCTGCCTGCCTGTCGTTGTAGGCTAAGTGTGTGTGTGTGTGTTTGTGTTTGCATACTGTACACGGTTAACCCATGTCACCGCTGAACGTCCGGTCACCTTTCTGTCTTGGTGGCGCCCTCTTCAGGTTGTCCTGATCAACGCGGTCAAAGACGTGGCCAAGGCTCTCGGTGACCTCATCAGTGCCACCAAGGCAGCGGCAGGCAAGCCTCACGACGACCCAGCCATGCTGCAGCTGAAGAACTCCGCCAAGGTAAACCGGACCGGAGCTACTTGGAGCCGCTAAAAACGCCTGTCCTCAGCATGTTCAGTTCTGTACTTCTGAGGGATTGGGACCCAGTTCTCCCCTTCACATTATCTACCCTCTGTGAATCTGGTCCCAGTACCGGT
>JACXGK010001803.1:20572-63409 GCA_016801125.1 Novumbra hubbsi
CCCCCCCCCCCCCCCCCCGGCTCTCTGTTTTGACAGGCCCGGATGGTTGCCGCGGCGACAAACAACCTGTGCGAGGCGGCCAACTCGGCGGTACAGGGCCACGCCAGCGAGGAGAAGCTGGTCAGCTCTGCCAAGCAGGTGTCGGCCTCCACCGCCCAGCTCCTGGTGGCCTGTAAGGTCAAGGCGGACCAGGACTCCCAGACCATGAAGAGGCTACAGGTCAGAGTGCAGGACCTCCCCGATTGTGCCTGGATGCCGGTCTGCTGCGGACTCTGGCGACAAGGGGAGGGCTGGGCAGAGGGCTGGTCGTTCATTTCTACCTCAGAGGATTTTGCTCGGCACAAATCCGCTCTCAAGTTCTCCCGGATTTGGTGTCTTCCCGTTTCGCACGCTGACAGTGTTTAAGGGCTACGTCTGTTGTGTTTCTCCGGAGCTACGGTAAAAACGTGTGCCAAGGGGTGAACGAACCCCTGGCCTACCTACGTGACGTCCGGGCTTCGGTCTGAACCTAGATCTAAGTCTGCTGTTTCTTCGAATACAGCGTGTAGAGTAGAACCTGGGTCCAGGGCCGTCGCCAGGCCCCCGGGCCCCCCTCACTCAGAGATATTGTTGATATATTATGTTTCTATGGTACATGTAGCTCCCCCATGTATACAGCTGTCACATCAGGCTTAGGTCAGACGAACGTCACCCTCTTAATATATAGCTGTCTAAATCGTCGTCGGTTTGTATGTATGTCCTCACGCTTTACATGGATGCTTAGGGGGAAGACCCTTTCATGATCTTCAAGTCTCCTAAGCGTGAGATGGGGCTTTGTGTAAATCACAACATTAAGGAGGGAGGCAAAAAAAAAAAAAAAAATGATTTGTTAAATAAGTCACCTAGGAGCATTGTCAGCAGTGTGATGTTCAGCTCTTCCAACACAGCTAAGGACCAAGCAGAAAACGTATTCTAATCACCTTGCAGCAAATTATGTTACACCTGTATTGTCACGAAAATAAGAAAATCCATAGAACATGTAGAGAAGATACTCTTATTTGTTGTTACATTGGAAATCTAAAAGGACAGAGTATCAAAGCTTTCCCTCCTTACTGGTGTGGTCAGACCACAATCTGAAAATAGCACATTCTCGGTACGGTAAATGCGCTCTACTTCATGTGCACCATCCAGCAGACCGTCTCATATTCTCTGATCCCAATCAGCAACGACTTATCTCCTCTGGCTCTGAGCTTGCAGCTGCTGCTGGGAAAATTCCCATAAAGCTTTGCGCGGCGTCTGTTCAAAACGACATGCATTCCCTTGAAGATGTCGTGAAGTTGCGGGTGCTTTGTGGTTGGGGTTCGTGGGTCATGTGTTTGGTCGGCTGTTCGTCTGATCAGATTGTTTGTTATTTGTTTGGAGAGGTTTGGGTTGCTGTGTGAGGTCTGTTTGGTAGCTGGCCAGGCGGTGTAAAGGTATTCTGGCTGACACTCATATTCCGATGGGAAGACGGCAGGCGATGTCAGAACAGGGGGTACGGAGGTTAAATCGGAAATTAATTATATAAAGCACATCCCGACATACTCAACAAATGAGACAATGGAATGCTAAATTGGCAACATTGACAGCTGTCTTTTCAAAATGGTTTAGAAATGATACACCTCAGGTGTGGATTGCATGTCTATTGCACCCAATTTGAACTGGAAGAATATAAAAATAACATGTTTTGGTTGTTTGGATGTGTAGCATTGGTTATATACTGCACGTATACATTTAACAACAGACATCTCACACTAGCGAGACCAGGTTTGCACAATCCGCTTTTGGGTTGGCACAATGTTGTGAAAGGTAGTATTTATGTTTCATCTTATTTCATCCAATAAATCGTCTTCCACCTGCACAGTAGTTTTCTCACTGCCAGGAACACGGAGATGGTGTGTTTTACAGACAAGTGGCTCACGACGGGAACAGTAACATTCTGACCAAAGAGATAAATCAGTAAGCGGTGTGGGGGGGAGGGCATGGAAACAGCAGAGCCTTTAGCTCTCCATGCCAGCAGTGTTGCGTCCCATCTCTCAGCGAAGCCTCAAAAGGAGAACGAGGAGGGGGGGGGGGCATAGCTCCTTGTGTTTTTTTTGTGGGCTGCCGAGGGAGATGTGTGTCTTGCCGAGTGAACTGTGGCAAAAAGCTCTGCATTGCCTTTTAAAGCCATCTCCAAGGGCGCTGTGTTTTGGTTCTCTCTTCACTGGTCCTGGCTGAGGTCGACATTCCCTTTTCAGGGGCCTCTGTTTATGAACAGTCGGGAGTGGAAAAGAAATGTTCTTAACCGAAAGCTATGCACCAGTTAGCCGCCAGTGCTCGACAAACTTTTGCGAGACAAAGGTTCACTTCTGAAATCTTTTGTCTGGAACATGTTTTTCCCGGGACTAAAGAGCTAAGCGGGTGTATTGAAAGGCCTGTGCGGTTGTTTGTGTCCTTCTAACCCCGCCATCCATTGACCTTTCACAGACTGCCGGCAACGCCGTCAAGAGGGCGTCCGATAGTCTGGTGAAGGCGGCACAAAAAGCAGCCTTTGACGCCCAGGACGAGCAGGCTGTTGTGGTCAAGAGCAAGATGGTGGGCGGCATTGCTCAGGTAAACGGTCCGCCTCAAAGTCCCAGATTTGACCCCAATTCCCCCAGGAGGTCACCCCGATTCCAATTCCAGTCACTGGAATGTGAACACACGCACACCTGTGCATATCGGTTGATCTCTGTACGCGTCCAAGACGAGGCGCGTGTTAAGTGTTTGTTTCTGTATCCGTTAGATCATTGCCGCCCAGGAGGAGATGTTGAGGAAGGAGAGGGAACTGGATGAGGCCAGGAAGAAGCTGGCTACCATCCGTCAGCAGCAGTACAAGTTCCTGCCCTCCGAACTCCGGGAAGACGGACAGGAGCAGTGAGGAAACTCATACATACATATATATATATATATATGCAGCGAAGACAAATCAGATGGTCTGGGCCAACACCTAGACTTACAGCAGAGGAAAAAAGAGAGGTATTATGCTTAAATAGGAGCAATGATGGGGCAAGATAATTAAAAACACAAGGGGTAAAAAGTGAAAGTTCTATCAGGATGTTTATTTTTAAAGTTTTCTCTTTTTGTGAACTTTCACGAGCATTACAGCTCAGATGATTGTTTTTGGATAATGCGAAAAAGAATCCAAGTCCTTGAAGTAACCGTGTTTTTAATAGTTTCTATGTGGTTCATTTAGCATTTAGATATTTTAGGCTAGCATGTGTTCTTTGCGGCTACTTCAACATCTTTTCTGTGTAATTTCACACCCACCTGCCAATAAATTATATTTGCCTTTCTTGCTAGAACGCTACTAAGAACGCTATTATTTTAGTGAGCACAATAAGTATCTTATTTGGAGGTTTCTGTTTTTGAATTACAAATATGCAGTCATCAAAAAGTGGTCTTACAGCAGGTTAAGGTCATACCAGGACAGTCCAGTAGATTAACAGGTCACAAATAATTGTGGAAGATGGTTGGTCAGTCCCCATACAACACTGATATCAGCGAAGTGTTTGCCTTAAACATGTATGTGGCTTTGGTCAAATTCCAAAGAAAACACTGTTTTATGAGAATGTGTGGGGTTTCAGAAAGGCTCTTTATCTGAACCTAATGACATTGAACGGCATTTTTTTGCAATTTGGACCAGAGGTGCAATTATTTTCTTTGCGTTCAAACAATTCATGGAGAGAAAACATATCATTTTTTATTAAATAAATAAAGCTAAAGTGTGTTACAAATGGTATATTCTATTAAATGTATATGTTAATAAAGTATCTGTATTTGTTTGTGTCTTCATACAGACTCATATGTTGTCTTGTTTGAAGCTCATTAAGCCATACTTCGCTTCCTTGAGAGTTGTTTCTAATCATGAACAACGAGTCCTTTGAGTGTTATTGAGTGGTTCAATTTTTTTTATCAGATATTATAGACCGTGTCATATGCATCTGATAGCCCACTGTAACCAGTAGAGTTTTAGAAACAAATATATATTTTGTGGTAATTTCCCATTACAGTACAGTCCTGTGATAACGATGGAAAACAAAAAATGTGTCCAGCTCTCATTAGCTGTTATTTACTCTTAATTGCCAGCCTATGTCACGTTGCTAGTTTTACCCGTTCTGTCTATCAACACATCAATGCATCAGAAAGTGCCTGCTACATGTATTTTCAAACAAGTGTAATAATTAACTGTTAACGCATCCCATCTTCAAGTGCACTTATTCATTTGATTAACAAAATGTCATAAATCCACTCTTTTCCAACATTTATTTTCTCTGTTCTCGTGTTTTTTCTTAATGAAAGTAGTTATGGAAAATGACTGTTAAGAAGCAAATATTGTGTTTATCCCAAACACAACAGAAGCCTAACTTACGTATTTTTCATTCTCTAATTGTTTTGTTGACCTTTTGATTTTGATACTATAATGTATTAAGAGTAATATGGGATCACCACCTCTACTGCAATGTAAAAGAGATTTATGGTCAATAAAGTTAATTTTCACTGGACAGAAAATGTTTCATCCTCAATACACATTCGAATGTATTAAAGTTATTTTACGCTTCATTTATGTCTTACCTAAAGACTATCATAGCCGAGTGTAACACATTTCATAATGGTGTCTGTACTACACCTTTTCCTACCACTTCAGCGGTTTAGCATCCCTCTGTGTATCCAGCTGTTTTTCTGTCCGAAATGTTCGCCCTTTTGCATTTATAGTTTCAAACACACGACTCCGGTCCTTCCCTACAAGCACAAATAGAAAGGACGTTAAACCGATACCTTAAAAATAAAGATCAGTAGGTTACGTCAGGTGATATTGTACAGTAATTACACCTTTACATAGCTCGCGCTGTTTATTCCCCGTTATAAATCATTTACAACCTGTTGACAGGGGCGCAACTTCAAAACAAAGTGATATAAAACATTTTCCATCCATAAATTTTACAAATAAGCTTCTGATTTTTTATAACGTTATATGAAAGAAATAATAATTTGGGCACAATGGCGCCGGCCCCCGGTGCGGCGACCCTATGCACTGCATATGCTGCGTACCCCATTTTTGCGACTCCAGCTAAAAGCTATAATTTACTTTCTGCTCCAAAGACCCGTACTACATCTGAATTATGTTGCCCGGTGATGAATTATGTATGGCTGTAGACTACTCTTTTGGAAATGCCATATTTTACGCATGGGAGAAAGATAAGTTGGTCAATGTTCTGTATAACAGACTAAATCCTGGTAGATCACTTTTAGCGAGAACACACCTGGTGGCTGCTCATGCATTAATTAGTCATCTTTGGACATAATCCATTTTTATATAATTTACTACTTTTGCTTCTAATGAAAAATACAGAAGCATGCCATCGAATTTTAAGACTACTTTTGGCGGCCAAAGTATGACACACATTGCCATAGTGTCATGATGTTTGCAATGGATCTTTAATGCGGACGTACATTAATTTATTAGGAAAATCAAGAAAAGCTTGTAGGGCGCATAAGTAAGATGGTTAAACCTATGCGTAAATTCCTCCATCGATTCGCTGAAGACACGAAAGCCAAACCACATTATTAATGGCCAACTTCTTTATTACATGTTATTGGCACCGATCTCCGCCACTGCAGATGTCTTACCACTGAGAGTCGAACATAAAAAGAAATCTCTGCCTCCCAAAGATGGACAAAAGTTGTGTCCTTAATTCCTACCCAATGCTTTGGAACGAATCACAAGCGGGCGACGTCACTCTCGCTCCGGCGTAACTGAACTTTCCAAAATAAGTCGTGGACTCCTTTGAATTCCATCGTTCCTTCATACCCAATCCAGGACATCTTTGTCTCATCATTCGGCTCGAGGTGCTGCTCCTGTGAACTTCAGTCCTCTGTCCTCTGCTTGTCTAAGGGGCTCGTGTGCGTCCACAGAGAGTATCCACTCGCATTTTTCACCCGCAGTTAGGAAAATAATACAACCGTAACCATGGAAGCCATCAAGAAGAAAATGCAAATGTTGAAGCTGGATAAGGAGAATGCTATTGATCGGGCAGAACAAGCTGAAGTGGACAAAAAGGGGGCAGAGGACAAATGCAAACAGGTATGGGAGTATAACTGGTGTGGATAGTATTCCCCAATGTAACACCTCTCTAGAAGGACACGTTTATAGGTAGAACATACGTTTACACCACTGTTTTCTTTAGTGGTTTGATTTACGTATCACATTAATAGTCTGCCGTGAAGTATTCGTTGAAAGACAGTATATCATACAAATATTGGTTACCAACCTCTTTATTGAGGTTCTCTGAAAGATACTTAAAGTTCCGTCCTAGTTTTGCAATTAGGACGTGGGTTTCTTTCTACACCCGTAATGTGGTTTCATTGGTAGAAGGCATTGTAGTACAATACGGGATCAACTAGATACATTTCAGATTCAATTCTAGTACATGAAAAGTAAACATAATACCAGACCTAAAAAGTAGATACTGGATTTTAAATTGGAATTTTAGTGCGCTCCCCAAATTGCCTGGAACTGAAATGGATTTACGCCCAACGCGGACTACAGGTCATAAACGGCCCTGCCCATTTATGGTTATTATTGGCAATGTTGACTTCCCCGATTCACGCCAGGTGGATTAGCACCGCTAGTTGATTTAAGGCGTACATTGGCCTAATGTAAATCTACAGTTCAGGGAATAGCCATTGACATGGATCAATTACGTCACTGCAATGCTGGATAAAGCGTAAACGCTCAGAAGGTTTTAGATGAGTTATGTGTTGTAGGCCAAACTGTAGATTATGACAAAAGGTAATTTTCCAGAAATACAACCCGAGCTGTCCGTGTTGACACAATCTTGAGGTAACCAATCATCTAAATAATTCGATTATGACCATTTGACCACATAAGGCTAAATTTGTTTGCATTCTAATTAGATTATATTCAATGCTTTTCAACAAAAAACATTTTGAATTGGAATTTGGTTAACTAAATTGCCTCATATTCAAATTTAATTTACCCCTCGAACCCTGATTTGAGTTTTCTTTTTCACCCAGTATAAATCTTTGGTCTGAGTCTTTGGACAATGAATCTCTCTATCATCACCGATGAAAAGAAAAAAAACATAATCCGTTTTTGAACTGATCATTTGGATGAAAATATGACTATCACGCACATTCAGAGACCACTGTTGAGGTGAAACTTGCTATACATTATTCTACTGACTCAACTACTCATGTTTTAATTACTGTCCAACAGCAAAAACTGGACAACAAAAAAAGGGTACCTTCTACTGCATTGCCTTTTATTTTTTAAGACCACAGAGATTTGTAAACTATTATCTATAGTTTGCCCGCTTCCAGAGTCTAGGAGTCAGTTATTATTACTCTGTCCTTGACTAACATTAGCCATGGTAATACCCAAGTCATCTCTATTTAGTCCCCCAGTAACAATAGCCGCATATGTCTTCCAATGGAATGGAAATGGAAGCCCCATGTCCTTGAACATGTGCCCATCTAACTGGTATGTGTTTGTGATACCAGGGAGAACATTTGCTTCCATAGTGTCAAGTAGCCAATAGTCTAATTGCTTGGGCTTCTGTTGGCATCTACTCTTTCCGTGGTCCATTTGAGCTACCCAGACCCTCGTGTGGTTCTTCCCTTTAAAGTCTTTGTTGCTAGCAGGGCCCACTATTCCTGCTAGCAGGGCCCACTATTCCTGCTAGCAGGGCCCACTATTCCTGCTGCAGGGCCCACTATTCCTGCTCCAGCACTGTCATTCCTCTTCGCCGCAGCCTGGACAATGGCGGGTCTCTTTCAACAGTTGTGCTTAGAGATCCTCACCTTTGAATTGCTCTTCTGCATAGAGATTTCAACCCCAAACCCACATGCAAGAGCAGCACCGCCTGGCCCGAGATCTGAATTGCCCTGTGGGGCTATTTATGAACCTGAAGCCTTGCATAGCTGGAGCCTGAAAAGACCGACAGGATCTGTCAGATGTAATATAAGTATGACATTCATCATGAGGACATACTGTTGTTCCGGAGCTGTCGTTCACAAGGGGCTTTTTATAGGTCCCAGGCAATCCTTTGTAACGAGGATTCAGAGGACATTAAGCCTCTTGAGACGTAGCCAGGCCGTTTTTAACACTCTTCATTCCTGCGTGGCTTAGTCGCATGGTCGTGGGTTCAAATCCCACGGGGGCCAGCGTGAAAGCATATATACCCTCCACAGTAAGCCACTCAAGAGGGGAGCATCTGATCACGTGAGCTTTGGAAAAATGTAAATGTCTGTTAGTAGTAGAAAGCCTTTATCGTCACAAGAATGCAACAAGCCTGTTTGCCAAGCATTGACCAGCTCCCAGGCTAGAGGGGGGATGCGCCAGGGGTTTATCTGATGCTGGCTGAAAGGGGCTGGCTGAGGAAACATCACCAGCCGAAGACCTGGTCACTCAGAGGTTGCCGACACCAATGGCACCCGATTCCCAGCACACAGCGCACTACTTCTAAGGATGCACTCGAAAAACAGTGCACCATTTAAGGAATTTTGTGTCAAAGCTTTCCCTTATAAGTCTGTCCTCCAGCCTGGCCCAGCCTGACGTGAGAGTTAGCAGCAGATTTATGGCCGCATTTGAAGCCAGGCCAACAATAGTATAGGTTGCAACATTTTATTGACGATTTTTTTAATAATAAAATGTAAATGCTTATAATGAAGAAAAAACAAGATTAGAAAGACAGTGCTTTCCGTAATTAAATGTAATTGTCACCAACTCTGCCGTCTTTAGTGCACATTTGAAACTAATTTGTTATTTGTGTAATTTAATCAGTTTGGTGTCTTTCAGGTTTTGAGCCCTCCGGGGAAATACCAAGCCCTAAGTGACCGGTCCTCTGACATGAATGTGTGTGTGTCTGTGTGTCCTAGCTGGAAGAGGAGCTGCTGGCCCTGCAGAAGAAGCTCAAGGGGGTGGAGGACGAGTTGGATAAATACTCAGAGTCTCTGAAGGATGCCCAGGAGAAGCTGGAACAGGCAGAGAAGAAGGCCACAGATGTGAGTGACGCCAGGGATCACGACAATGACACACACACACACAGCACGGAGTCAAATATGGACCAATGCTTTTGAGGAAGTGGATTAGTGCAGTAATCAGACAAGAGCCACTGGCTCTAGAGACCACTGCACTATGTACTCCTCTTGGTTTTACTACCACAGATCCTTCCGGTTACAATACTGTGGCTGAAACCTCTTTCAGTCCCAAAGTTTTTGCCATAGCTTCCCTGTAAAAGCAAACAGGCAATTTGGATTTAGGAATTAGCCACATCATTCCTCCTAAGTGGCAATGTAAACAAACCTTCAGTGATGAAAATCATAAGTATAATATGATGCCGTCCACAGATCGATATTACTGGGCCGTACGGGTCCCGTCGTCTCCCTCTAGCGGTGCAAACCTACAATACAACCTGTGGGCAGTAGGCACCTATGATTCAAATCCCCAAAGGGCTGTTGCAGCTTTTCCGAGTGAGTGCTGTTTTGCTTCGCCTCGTTGATTTGAAAGGAATCAACGAATATGACAAAGTTTTTAGATTTCTGCAAAGCAGTGAACAAGCGCAGCTTGAGGAGTAAAGCGATATTGTCGGAACTCTCACCAAGTCCACCGCACCTTCCGTCCTGTCATTTCCCTCGACCCCAGAATGAGCTTCACGGAACAAGTGACCTGGCTGGTTGACAGCTGTCACATTGAGAAGGTGCCAAACCTCGATAGGTATCACATTTAGCAAACACGTCGTTAAGCGTGTCAGCGCCATGAAGTGAGTGCTGCACAATCTAATTACATTTGACATTTTAGTCATTTAGCGGACGCACTTCTCCAGAGCTCTAATACATTTGAATAGCCCCTAGGTTGACTTGGTTTCTTAGATCCCCGGTCCACGCTTCGCCTTACTCCGGTCGAATACCATCTCCCATGTGTCAACATGGTGACAGAATGGTTAGCAGACACGGAATGCCCTTCTCGTTCGTCACGCCAGGTGGTCACGGCCTAAATATATTATGCGGCAGGCAACTCTTTGACAGGATGTGTTTTATGATTCAGTCTGCGGGTTAAAGGTGCAGTTACCTTCAAATAATTGTAAAAATAACAGTATGTTACGATGTCGCCATAGGCAGTTCATGACATTCAATGGGACAACATAACAACACAACCTGTAAAAAGAAGCGTTCCGCAATAGCCATTTAAACCTTAACCTGGATGCCAGTGGGTTTGTGCTCCTCAGCCAACCCCCGTTATGGCAGGGCTAGTAAGCTTTCTAGGAAGCGCTTCTGTTGTTCCATCCTCTTCTCACCAGGAACTAAGACACGTCTTTTACTTCAAATTCCTGGAGGATAGACAGCACCCCCGATGCCTTTCAACGCTATAATGTTACCAAAGAAGGAGAAGGTTTGAAAGAATGCAGTCATTTGTTTATAGTGAAGTGAAGTCATGCATTACAGTTCATGCTCACAGTTTCACAATTAGTCCATCCTTTTAGGCTGTTTGGACAAAGCAAGTACATGGTCTTATAATACTTGAGGACAAAAACAGTATATGGTAGCTATTATCTAAAGTACACAATCTCATTTTAAATAGTCCTGAGTACCCAATTTTCTAATTGAGTAATGCCAGGGTTGTGGGTTTGATAGTAGTCACTGGGCCAGTATGAAAAATAATTTTAATGAATCCAGTACAGTACATTTCTTTGGATAAAAGGACACAGCCCATGGGAATTTATTAATTATTAATAGTATTCTTAAACATCACCCAGCACAGCCAGAAGTGGTCTGGCCACCCCTATGGGCCTGGTTCTTCTCTAGGTTTCTCTCTACAATCCGGCCCCCATAGGGAGATTTTTCTAGCCACCGTGCTTCAGTCCTGTTGTTGCGTGCTCACTGGGGTTTTAGGCTGGTCAAAAGCAGAGGTTCACAAATGTAATCACCCAATGTACGGATATTACAAATACCCAACACATAACAATTATTTATGTTTAATACAATTATTTTGGATCTTTTTATTCTATCATGAGCACAGCCTGCTGATTAGTAGACTGATGATTCATGTTTGCTATAAAACATGCCAGCAGATTTACAATAACAGAAGAGGCTCATTCATCAGTTTCATGCAGCAGTTTCATCCTGTATGACATACTAGAAAACAAGCAATGCTCTACTGAGATCTTTTACAAATTTAAGTATACAGTGCCTTCAGAGAATATTCAAAACCCTTGAGATTTCCCCCCCAAAAATGGTGTTACAGACAATGTATAATTAATCATTGATATATATATATTTATCAATCTACACACACTAAACCATCAAAATCTTACATTTATTGAAGATGAAAACCTGAAATATCTCACATACACGAATCAAACACTTAGGCTTAAATGCAAAGCACTGTGTCAGCCCCAAAAAACAGGGGCAGCTCATCAGCTGGCCAATTAGATCCTACAGTGAATCATGAGGATGGGAGCATCATGCTATGGGGCTGCTTCTGAACGGCAGCGACTGTTCTCATGCCTGGCACAGGGATCACTACAATCACAGTGTACTTATATTCATGAGATATTTAAGTGTTTCATTTTTCAATCAATTGGCACACATTTCAGGAAAGTTTTTTTCACTTTGTCAACATTGACGACAATAATGTTATATTTTTTTAATTCTGAAAGTAAAATGTAAGTGTACTTATATTCATGAGATATTTAAGTGTTTAATTTTTTAATCAATTGGCACACATTTCAGGAAAGTTTTTTTCACTTTGTCAACATTGACGACAACAATGTTATATTTTTTTAATTCTGAAAGTAAAATGTAAGAAGGCTGAATACTTTATGAAGCAGCTGTATCTTTCAGTGTGACTAGTTAGTTAGCTTTGATGGCTTCTTTAGACAATGTTAATTGAGGAAATCATTGAAAAACACCCCCCTTGAATATTAACTAGATTTTAATATTGAATCAGCTTCCCTAAAGAAACTATAACATGGGTTTGAAAAAACATCTCTCTTGTCAAACACTTTTATGTGTATCTTGGCTTGAACGCTACAACATAACACTAAACGATGTACAGCAGAAATAGAAAATGTTGCCCTTGAAGGAATTCAAGTGTTTCTAAACTGCTGCTTTTCCTTTAAAATGCGACCAGCATATGAGCCGTGACATCATCTGAAAGATTACGGAGGAGGCGGAGAAAAAGACCGTAGTTGTAACTTTTACCTTATCTACTGAATTCCGATAACGCGTTCGCCAAACAAGCAGGAGAGTGGAAACAGTTTGCG
This sequence comes from Novumbra hubbsi, assembly GCA_016801125.1. Lineage (NCBI taxonomy): Eukaryota > Metazoa > Chordata > Actinopteri > Esociformes > Umbridae > Novumbra > Novumbra hubbsi. The sequence continues at coordinate 32,899 of JACXGK010001803.1, forward strand.
AAATTGACCAAGTTAATTTGTTTCTGGCCGCACAAAACAGCATACAGATATCGTTACACTGTATGATATCATTTGGATCCTTGTGGGTCACCGCAACAAACGGCGTGACTCAACAATTTCAAGGTGCCTGTATAGCGAGCGAGGTGTAGCGACGCTGTCGCCTTGATGCATCTTTGCCTATTGAATATAACTGTTACATAGACACATTTGCAATGGCCGGAATAACATCTATTGAAGCCGTAAAAAGGAAAATTCAGACATTGCAGCAACAAGCGGACGATGCGGAGGACCGTGCCGAGACACTTCAAAGAGAGGTGGATGCGGAGAGACAGGCCAGAGAGAGGGTAAGACGCGTAGAGTAAAACCGATTAGTCGGTGTTGAAGCCTTCCAAACAACAGTCAGTGCATATTTTTCCTTGGCGACATGGATCAGCTGACAGAACTTGCCCTGGGCTACGATTATGCGGTAGCGCAACGTCCGTCTCCACCTGGTTCTCAGGGGAATTTTATTTTACGCAAAGTAGGCAGATGAAAAGTTCTGGCGAAATTGCCAAGGCAACATAATTTACTCTCCAAAGTACTGTAGTTTTTTTTTTTCACGAGGTCTTGGAGAGAACCAAATTAAGTTAAAATTATTCAAGGCGCGCTGTCTGTTTGCAAATGGTAACTAGTCGTCATCGATTGTTGACCCTTTTATTAAGTTTGGATTTGGACACCGGGCCGCTTTAGTACCCCAAAATGGAGGGTGGGTGTTGGCCTTTAGATATGCATGAAAAGGCTCAGTTGCTAGCACAGGACTTGTCCGGCGAGCAGTTTTCCTGTAGCAAACAGACTAGACTTTGATCTGGTCCATTGTCTGTAATGATCGAAAAGTTTCGTTTCTGGTGAAACCAATAGACTTGCATTTAAATGCCTACACCAGGGGCCAATGCTGGCTGATTGCGTGTTCAATTTGCTTCCATCCGTTGGCTAATTAGTTTTAAGCCCACATTCTCGAGGGTGCTGTCAATAGAATTAAGGTGTGCGGAGCACGTATGTTGAAGAAGTCGTTGCACATTAGCAGAAATTTATATTAGCGCAATGTTTGGTGGTAAAGGGCAGTTAACTGAATATAATTGTCCTTCATTAATGATCTACTCTTCGTAGTTTCTTAAATGACGGATAACCATTGTCTGAACACTAGTTGACGACTGGACAATACGTTTAGCAAATAACTGGGAAATTAGCCAGTCTAGTCAGCTGGAAGAATGAGAAGCTTTTTTTCAAACAGTTATTTTCTTGACTCAGCATCCTGTCTGTACTCCTGTCTGTATTGGTTCTTTGTCTGTTCTTATATGTTTTGGTGATATCTGTCAGTAGAGCCGGTTAATCATTCCCATTCCATATTGTCAGCTGAGTATGAATGTTCTTTGTCCATTCAGTCTGTCCAAAGTCAAACTATCATTACACGAGCGACTAGACCTCAACCTAACGTTTTAGCCTACCGTGATAGGAAGATGGCTAACATTAACCTATACCGCATTTAAAATGCACGCTGGATGTCAATCATTCTACTGACTCGAGGCTAATGGCTGGCGCCTGAAATCTATAGAAGTCGACGAAAGAGGAGTGAGCTTATCGTTCCCGTTCTCTCCTGTTGCTAAACAACACGGAGGGAAATACAACATTCTCTAAACTGGCGGTCATCTTACAGTCTGCCCGACACAAATGTCACGTCAAATATTTGACTGAACAGAGACAGATTAAGTGCAGTATTAACTGGTCAGAGTGAAATGCCCTGGAATGTTTTGAATGTCACAGACGGCATTCCACGCGAGAAGGCTCCGGCAGAATGAACAGACTCATGGCATTGGGGGGTATGGGACTGAATAGTTGTGGTAGTAGGGCGGGACACTAGTTGTATTGTTTTGCTGGCAGATCAATCTGTATCCCTCAAAGGGAATTCTGGAATGCGGGACTCTCCTCACCATCCAATCATGTCCTGTCAACGCCATCTACTCGAAGTTGCTGCTTCATCAGTCTCCCGTCTGTTTCAGGTGTATGGGGACTGAGGTCTAAAATAGTTGATTGCCCCCCTGTTCCATACATGCCAAGCTAGCCTTTGTATTACGCTACTTTATAAAATGTTTGTTCAGTGTTTTGTAAGGAGTTCTGTGTGCACATGTTCCTACTACAAGTGGGGGAAAAGACGTTGTGCCATGTCGCCAATAAATTGGTTCAGATACTATCAAGACTTATCTTTCAACCAAAAAAAGTAGATTTGTAGGTTATCCTTTGCGGAGAAACATTGTGGTTGCTTGCATTGTTGACAATCCCAATAAAACATGTCACCTGTAAGCCTAGAACATTCAGCCTCGTAACACTTCCAGTTCCACGTTGTACCCTGGTCAGGTTCAGTTACCATGCTCTCTGGTTGATCAGTTAGCCTCGTTGGTGCCCCAGATGCCTTAAGTCAAAGGAAGTCGTCTGGTGGTGTACCGCGCAGGGAATAGGCTACAGGTTCTCGTAGTGACGGAGTTCCTTCTCCTCCGACAGGCCGAGGCGGAGGTGGCGTCCCTGAACAGGCGTATCCAGCTGGTGGAGGAGGAGCTGGACAGGGCCCAGGAGAGACTGGCCACCGCGCTGCAGAAGTTGGAGGAGGCAGAGAAAGCTGCCGATGAGAGCGAGAGGTGGGACTTCTGGATCCTGTTAGGGTCACAACCGTTCTGTTACGGTCACAACCGTTCTGTTACGGTCACAACCGTTCCGTTACGGTCACAACCGTTCTGCCCTAAGGGCAGATTTCAAAGAAATAGTTCTTTAAAAGTGCTAGCCATGCCTGAGATCTAGGCCCACTAGCCCTGGGCTAATATCTAAATGTGCTATTGTTCTGTTATGGGACCCTTTCCTATGGCAGAGTTGGTAGGTGGAAAAGGGTTGGCTGGAATTGTACACAGTCCCTCTTGTTCCCTGACCAAAAGGAGGGAAAGAAGTAGTGAAAGAAAAAAGTAATTCCCTAATGCCTTCACCCCTGTTACCTCCGTGGGGGGAAGGGAGTGGGTGGGAAGTGTTTGATGTAAAGAAAAAAAAAGTGACCCATGTGTCTGTTTTGCCCAAAACATGACTCTTCTCCATCCTGTTGCCTCCCGCAGAGGAATGAAGGTCATAGAGAACAGGGCGACCAAAGACGAGGAGAAGATGGAGATCCAGGAGATGCAGCTCAAGGAGGCCAAACACATTGCCGAGGAGGCCGACCGCAAATACGAGGAGGTGGGTTTTCTCCTGCCCTGCGGAATGGCGACTGGTATAAATGTGTTCTTTTTTATGGAGGTTGCCATTGCACATTTGCCGTTGCTTTGTTGATGTCATGTTTGACAAGCTTATTTCTGCGCCTCGCCTGTAGTTCTCGGCAAAACCGCATTTCCCAGGTCTGTCGCCCGTTTGATCTTCGTTGAAGAGGTTTATCATATCGCTGCCTTAATCTGGGGACTGCCCCTCCCCAACAAAGGAACGCTGCCTGATTCAGCTCGCATAGCTAAAGATCATCTCCATCAATCGTGGTGTGGGACGGAATGGCCTTAGTTGGTTCTAGCGTTTTCCTTGCTATGCTTAAGAAAGGCTGATTCTTGGGGATACTTTACCCTGCAGATAGGCTTAGCTCCTCCCCCGTGATTCTGCCCTGACACCGCCCATCCCCAAGACATCCAGTACCCTGTGTTGACCTCCTCAGGCCTGGGCTTGTACTAGGAGTTCAGCCCAGAGGATTACCCTGACAAGTAGCTAGCTAATGGACTTATCCGTAACAAGACCTGTGATTGACAGCTCTCATCTCTCTTTCTTTCTCTGTCTTTCGCTCTCTGTCTCTCTCTCTTTCTTTGGCACTAAGCCAGTCTTGTCCACCAGCAGCACTTTATCCACTCTGTGTTGTTGATCGTGGTCTCATCTGCCTGCCATGTTATGTACATGCTATACTTGGTGTAGAACAAGCTTTGGCTAGAGGCGTACAGTGTGTTGAACAACCTTTAGAGGTTATAGGTCGTACAGTGTGTTGAACAACCTTTAGAGGTTATAGGTCGTACAGTGTGTTGAACAACCTTTTGAGGTTATAAAGCCAATAGTATGGGAGCCAATAAATACCTTGCTTTTTTGCTTTCTTTTTTTTAACCCACCACCACCCCCTACTCATCGTAAGAACTTTTTTCAGTTTTCCCTTTTTTCAGTTTTCCCCTTCTTTTCAGCGCTAATTAATCTGATTATTTTCTTACCAGTTGCATGCACTGTAATAAACATGTACTTTTGCAGTACTTGGATACTTCCTTCAGTGTTGATGTGTTCACCTGCAGGTCTCTTTCTACACACTGTTAGTGTCACGATCTCCGTTGCATGTGTGTGTGGAAATTACTAGACGCGTTCTCCCTGCGTACTTCAACGTGTGTTTGTGTGTGTGTGTGTACAGGTGGCTCGTAAGCTGGTGATTCTCGAGGGTGATCTTGAGCGTTCTGAGGAGCGGGCCGAGGTGGCTGAGGCGTAAGTTTAACCTCCTGACACACACACACACACACACACACACACACACACACAAACACAGCCCATATCCAATAGGGTGGGTGGGGTGGCATTGTGGCCACTTGGCTTTATCGTTCAGTGTTACATTAAAGTGCACGTAACGACTTACAAAATTTCTTGCATTGCGGTTCTATTGTTGTGTAAGAATGCTCTTTTTAAATATGCGCTATATTATTAATTGCCCGTCCGTAGACCCTACTCGACCTGTGTCCTAGTTTGAGGCTGTCATGCAAATGGGTTTATAATCGAGTGTCACACCTAACCGTCTAATGCATTTGTTCAAATGTATTGGTACGTACGAAACATTTGTACACGAGGCCCGTCCGGTTGGAAGATGTGTTCATTTGAGTTGTTGCATGGACACGTCGTCCTGTTCAAGATCTGACGCATGATGTTGGATGGCCACTGAAACGAGCTGCCGTGGCAGTGGGGGATATTTCATTATTATTTTATTTACTATGGAGCCATAGCCATGCTTTACACGCACACACACACACACACACACGCAACAGCCTTGCATTATTATCATGTGAGTATAGATTGGATCTCGTCTCCCACCTGCTGCCTCAGCTCTTTTCAGTTACCTCTCCATGCCCCCCCACCCCACTGAGGAATATCCCCTGAGAGAAACACGAGACGACAGGATACACTAACAGGTCACGTGGACGTGTGTCTTCTGTTCCCTTTGTTCTATGTAATGCATGTCTGAATATCACCAACACCGCCACCCCCTCCACATGGGACCACCTCCCCTGTATGTGGCTATCCTGCCCCCCCCCCCCCCCCTCCCCTGCACCCCTGCTCACCCAGCTGTGGACTGACCCAGTCGGGTCAGGGAACTGGAGGAGGAGCTTCGACTCATGGACCAGAATTTGAAGTCCATGATGTCCGGGGAGGATGAGGTACTGTCTGCCCCTCTGCACCGGGACGGCCGGATTGATTCCAAACCTCTTCTACTACCTGCTTCCTTTCCTCTGGCCTGTGTCCTCGGCTCCTCCCTCCCTGCTTCTCTGCCTTGCGGCCTAGCTTTGTGGACTGCTCTCCTGTGTGTTGATGTGACAGTGTTGCTGTGGTGCGGCCGGACCAGAGTACCAGGAAACAAACTGTCCCTCACGTCCAACCTGAAGACAATGGGATCCTTGATGTGATACAGGCCTATGTTGTGATAAAGCTCTACATATTGTTATTATTATTATTATTATTATTATAAAATAATGTATTGATACATTACCATATCTATTCTATACATCGAACGTATGATGTTTATATCTTGAGGTTTAGATTGTGTCCCTCAAGGATCCTAATTGAACCCCCCCTTCCCATTTTAAGGGTCCGTCAAATCTACCCCTTTTAAGTTGCTTTGCTCGGACGCTCTCCTCCGCATGGGTGGGTCTGGGTTTCATGGTCCAGAACCGGGTCTCCTCTGCCATATCCTCAGCCCTCTCTTTCCTTTCAACTCGCTCTCTCTCTTTCTCCCCCTCCCTCCCTTCTCTTGCTGTTGCGCAGCAAATCTGGTGATCTTGAGGAAGAGTTGAAAAATGTCACCAACAACTTGAAGTCCCTGGAGGCCCAGGCGGAGAAGGTACTGTAGGCTGGATAGTCACAGGGGATGTGAGAAGGTACTGTGGGCCGGACAGTTACAGGGGATGTGAGAAGGTACTGTAGGCTGGATAGTCACAGGGGATGTGAGAAGGTACTGTGGGCCGGACAGTTACAGGGGATGTGAGAAGGTACTGTAGGCTGGATAGTCACAGGGGATGTGAGAAGGTACTGTGGGCCGGACAGTTACAGGGGATGTGAGAAGGTACTGTAGGCTGGATAGTCACAGGGGATGTGAGAAGGTACTGTAGGCTGGATAGTCACAGGAGATGTGAGAAGGTACTGTAGGCCGGACAGTCACAGGAGATGTGAGAAGGTACTGTAGCCCGGCAGTCACAGGGGATGTGAGAAGGTACTGTAGGCTGGATAGTCACAGGAGATGGACCCAGATGGGACTCCTGTTCTGCCGTATCTCCGCTGAAATCAAATGGTCAATGTGCAATAAAATGCTCTCTTGTCTGAACATTGCTATGTCCATACACATTTATAGAATTGTGGTATAGGGACTGAACTGTAGTCTTCTCATAAGCGGGTGATGTGAAGATGGCTAGATGGATATTGGTCAGGGTCTGTTTTTACTTCAGATTCAGACCGATTCCTGTTTTGTTCTTAGGACCCTTGCAGCATGTGTCCTGCCCAGTTTACATTATGGCAAGCGCCTGAGCAGATTCTGTAGCTAGCTTTGTGCTTCATTTGCTTAGCCGACCTTTCAGCTTTTTACATGTTGTGGCTCTCAGGTGTTCATCCTCTCTTCAACTTGTTTAAGTTTGTGTTTATTCACTAGTATTTAATGGATAAGAGCAGTAGGCTGTTGATTAACTTCTATGTTGTAGACCTTGCCAATTTACTTGTACTTACTTATTCTGAAGGTGTATATTTTAACAATAATGCTGCTGCATTCGTTTTAAATGTAGTTGATTATTAGTCTTTGTCCGAGCTTCTGTTGTTAAAATGTATTATTTTTCACTTGTAGTACTCTCAAAAGGAGGACAAATATGAAGAGGAAATCAAAGTTCTCACTGACAAACTGAAAGAGGTGGGTACTGTAGGGTCAATATAGCTGAGAAGTAGAATTAGCAAAATTGATCGTCTTCAATGTTATGTATTTTTTTTTAATCTAACTCTTACTGCATCCCAGTGTAACTTACATCCCAGTGTAACCGTTATGTGCTTATCGTCTAATTGTAAACACCCCAAATTGGTCGACAACATTTAGGGCCCCAATAAACTGGGCTGCAAGTTGGCATACGATTCAATCTAATTTGTTACTGCTAGAATTGAATCTGAGACCCCTGTGCCCGATGTGTTTTCCCACCAGGCCGAAACCCGTGCCGAGTTTGCCGAGCGGTCTGTGGCTAAGCTTGAGAAGACCATTGATGATCTGGAAGGTACTTTTTCGTCACAGCCGTATTTTGCCCGTTGCCTGTATTTCACTAGGAGTGTGTTTTCAACGGTGCCCCGTGCCACCTCTGTAGTGTGCTCTCAGACAGGGTGCCATTTAGGATGCATGTTAACGTTGTCAGAGCCTGACCGATGCTTCAATAATCACTTCCTGGAGGATCATGGGACAATGACCCTTGTTTCAGCCTATTAGGTTGCTGTCATGTGCTAGTGCTTGACAGTACAGTAACATCGCTAGGAATCGCATTGGCCCACTACGACCTCTCATCCCATCACACTAATTAGTTCGGATTAAATTTACATTTCATTAATTGTAATTTTTCTTGTTTATTTTATGTTTCTTTAGTGGACGTACCTATCCGGCGATATTAGCTTTATGTTATCCTTTCCACCCTGGACTAGCTAAAACTATTAAGGTGTCGTTCAATAAGGGAAGACAAGTTGTCTAATTGTTTATTGGAAGGATTCTACGCTGTGCCCCTTTAATGAGCGCATGCATGTTCATACTTATTCACTCTAGCACAGTCTTAATGAATTGGTTTTTTGATTGGCTCAGAGACCTCAGACGGAACCATTCTCATTGGCCAATAACTGAGCCAATGATTTGACTTGGGCTGCCTGTGTGTAGGAGGCATAACGGTGTAGTTGCATCCGATTGGTTAACCTGGTCAATCTGGTTATTCTTATTGGGCCATATGAGTTTGACAGGTTGCATAGGAAAGAAATGCTGAAAATTGTTACATTTTAAGAATTCTAGGTCTTGGACTATAAGCTATTTTACTTGTAATTGATAAACACATGTTCAGTGTTGCCTTATTTGGACTTACCTAGCATGTTGAGTCATCCAGCAATGTTCTGTGTGGAGTGTAATGTCTGGTAGCATTCTGACCCTTTGGCAATAGTCAAGCATGAGTTTGTTGAACTTATTATGTGTGGTTTTTGAAGTGGAACGTGGCTGATTATTGTACGGCCATTATCACCTTCTGTGCATTTGTCCCAGGAGTGATATAGGACCTGCTTGTTAGTGCATAAGAACGTGACATTTGGGACTCTGGGAAAGTAATGACCATAGTCTTTTGTGAACATCAGTTTCACTTCTTACTAACTGTCTGCTGTCTGTGCTACCGACGTGTAAAGTGATAATATCCTAACATTTCTGTTGGATATTAGAATTATTATTTCATTGTCAGATCGCGACTGCTGAGGGAATTTGATTCCAAAGCTATTGTAAAGTTAATCGTGTCCTTGGTGCATGAACATGATTAAGTTATATCATTTCTCCATTGTTCTGACTTCTTTAAATTTGTGTTCCTCCACACATCACCTTGTTGTTTTTCCATCCAACGTGTCTGTCCCTCCATCGTCCGTCCGTTTCTGTTCTGCGTTTGTCCCTCCCTTCAGACGAGGTGTACGCCCAGAAGCTTAAGGGTAAAGCCCTCAGTGAGGAGCTCGACCTGGCTCTCAACGACATGACTACGCTGTAGACGCTCCTCCTACTTCCCCCTGCTCCTCCTCTCAGACGCTGTTCTCCTGGCACTCCCCTTGGGTTCACACATCACCCGTTTCCTTTCTGTTCTTTTGTCATTCCACACCTGTTATGGACAGATGTCTGTCTCTGTCTCTCTCTCTGTCTCTCTCTCGACGTCCTTGATTGGGAGATTTTGACTTGGTTGTTGGGTGTGGTTGTACTTCTAGGTCTACGGGGGGGTGTTGCTCGTCGAAAATGCCCCTGGATGGATTGTGCGTCCTGGGGTTCCCTTGCCCCGTCAGACCCACTTCCACCTGCATGTAAAACCTCCGCCTGTTGTTTTGGAGTAGTTCTGTCGTCCGCGTACATTGCTGTAGGGTGACTGCCCGTACAGGCCCTTGAGGCGCTGTCTGTCACAACGTGTAGTGAATAGGGGACAGGCCCCTGAGGCGCTGTCTGTCACAACGTGTAGTGAGGCGCTGTGTCACAACGTGGGTTCGTCTCCAGGGATCTGGCTTTGTCCGTGTCCTCGCTATTTATGTGTGATGTACCCTTTCCTCTTCCCCTGTAATAAATGCCCCAAAACCCTTCTCGTGGGACTTCTCCTGTTTTCTTTTAAGTGTTGTCTTCTGTTCTACTTTGGTTTTTTTGTGTTAGGGTTTTTATTGTGAACACACCAATGAGTTTCAGATGTTTGGTGCTGATACACTTATTAATTAGCCACAATTTGCCTTACCAGACTACCTACCATACGTAGTGTATTATCTATACCAGGGGTATTTAAATCTGCCCCTTGGATCCAGTTCCATTCCACTTATTTAGACCTGGGAGACCAGGTGGGTGATATTAACGATGAGGTACAACTGAAGGTTCAGTCCCCTCTTAACGGGAGGCAATGGAAAAGTGGAGTGGAACTAGCTACTAGACCAGGGGTGGGCAAACTACGGCCCGAGGGCCAAATGCGGCCCGCGAGGCTGTCCCATCCGGCCCACGGAATGCCCTTTTCTGGCCTCCAAATAAATTATGATGAACAAATTACAAAAACAAATGTGGCCCTCCATTTCATTTCAAAATCCTGATGTGGCCCCCGAGCCAAAAAATGTGCCCACCCCTGTACTAGACCATTTGTCTTGTTTTCCCAATAAGAAAGTGTGACACGAATTTTAGTGCGATTGCATAGTTGGCTCTCTTCTTGGTCGAAAAGACAATTGGAAGTTAAAATTGACTTGACATAATATGAAGGGTAAATGTTGTTAGATTCTCCCTGTAAAACTGATATGTAAATGGTTTTGGGGTGTTCTACCTGGACGGACGGTTTCTGACCAATGCTCAGAGGGCAATAAAAAATAAACCCCAATAGAGGAGCAGGCCAAGGATTCATTAAACTCCGTGTTAGTCAGCTGTTACCAATGAAACCCGTTACCCTGAGAGATGTAAGTGAAGCTGCGCTTCAACAGGCAGACTACATTTCCAATATGACTTTGTCATTACTCATTATAATAAATAAGGTTAGGTCTAAAGAAAATGGCATGTAGAGAGTCTTGAAAGGGTGTCCTGCCCCCCCCCCATCACGTATGCCGTTCTGTCTCATTCCCTACATTGAATATGTACTGTACCTCACTGTAGCGGCTTAATGTGTTGTGGTGATTGTGTTCAATTCAGGCTTTTCAACCAATGTGAAGTGACCTGTAGTTGCCATGGTTCCTTAATCACCCTGACAAATGAAAAAAAAAAAAAGAAACAGACGTTCTCTTGTCTTCTGTTGCCCTGTGACCTTTGCACTAACCCTTCCTTCTGTTTCTTCCTCTTCCCTCCTGTACCTTCACACTGGCTTTCATTGACTCTGCCGACACTGCAGATCACTATCACAAGGAGCTGGAGAAAAACCGCCTTCTCAGTAACGAACTGAGGGTTGTTCTCAACGAGCTTAACAACTGAGTCCCCGGCAGACTCCTTTGCCGCCTTTCTTCCGCTGTCCTTGCACTACTTCAGTCTTCTGATATGCACTTGCCTCTGAGGAAACTTGGAACCAATTTCTCATACCCCTCTAGGAGGGGCTGGTTGGGTTCTTTACGGTTTACTCGGATTAGGATTCAAAGTGTTCGTGTCACCGGCGCTCGTGACAGTCATCTCGCGCGTGGCAACATGTACCTAATTTGTTTGGGGGCTGGTGAAGGCACAATGTCTTCCAAACAATGTGTAATTTGAGAGATAAATAATATATTAATTTGTTTATATAATAATGCTCTCAATTAATACATATGAGAAATCTGATTCCAAGTTTGTCAGAATTAGGACTGTTAGTTTCCCAAATTTGCATAAGCATTCGCTGTATGCTGTAGAGTTGCACTGTCTAGAGCAGGGGTGCCCAAACTGGGACCCACCGGCCAAACTTGGCCCTCTGAGACCTTTGATTGGCCCGCCACGCCATATAATACGATTTGGTATAATGCAATGTTACTTTTGGCCCATGGCCCTCATTTATGTTTGATTTTTGGCCCTTCGTATGAAAGTTTGGTCTCCCCTGGTCTAGAGCAAATATAGCGCCTTGGATTAGACGCATCTGAAGTTTTTAATTTCTGCAAGGTCTATGGTTTATCTAGTTGTTTTGTATTTTCTATATATTTAAAAGAAATAGTCAAGTTGCGTAAGATACAGTTTGATACAGCTGTAAAATGTTTGATTGCATGCAATACTGCCTATATTCTCTAAACTCTGTAGCTGTGGTAATGTTGTTAAACCATGACATCTGCCTCGCATCTGGTGAAAGTTGTATGCCTTTTAATTTGAAAGATATGTCACTTCCCTAGACATTTGTCATAGGTGTGCATGAAATGTGGTCTTCACAAACACTTGGTTTATAGAGTTGTACTTTAGTGTGATGACATAACTACTCGTGTTTACATTCATATCCTCATCCGATTAGGTTTAGTTTCGCGTATTTCCTCACTAGATCAAATGTGGCTACCGTAGCTCATTTCAGTTTTGCAACAACACGACATGCCACAATTCAGCTACACTAATGCACCTTAGGCCAGCTTGTGTTAAACAGCTTCACCCACTTACTGGATACCTGTCGACTGAGTGGTGGGAGCAAAGGAGAGCGCATGTTGTTCCCCGAATGCTCCTTTGTGCAAATTGAAACTGAAACCTCCTGTGACAATCCGTGGATACAGGGAGTGTTGTCCTCTCGCTGTCTGGGGAGCAGCTCCTGGTAGCTCACCTTAGTCTGACCTGCGGTGGCTGATCCAAATGGATGTCATGGGGAAACCTGATTCGCAGTGACTTGAAACAGGCTAGATCTATTTGTTTCGTTGCTCCTTGCCCTAACATGGTTGATGCAAACCATGTTAGTGCCGGAATACTATAGACTCATGTGCAATGTCTTTTTAAACACATTAAGGTTTCTTTGCACTGTTGATGTCCTTGTTCCATGGTCCTATTGTTGATCCAGCGGGGTCTAGTAGCTAATGTGCTCATCGATGCTTTTGTTTCCCCACCACCAGAGAAACTGGCTACGGCTAAAGAAGAGAACCTAGACATGCACCAAACCTTGGACCAAACCCTCCTGGAGCTCAACAATCTATAAAAAGAGCTCTGCCTAGGCCGATGAACAAGAGTCCAGAAACAAAGAGGGGAGAGGCAAAACCAGTTAATTGTACTATATGCTCATTGATGCACACTTGACCAAATAATTTAGTTGGCTTGCGCCTTTGGGAACAGGAGAGTCTTCACTTTGCTTTATTTTTCGCAAAACCAGGCTGGTACACAAGTTAACATGGTTGAGTGTATCAGCAGAATGACTATTTGAACTGTGGCGTGTTGTAGGCCATTGAGTTTCTCTATATTTAGTGTTTGAATCGTAAGAATTTTCTAGACAGTAATTTCACCCCATATAATCTGAACACCGTTGTCCTCCAATGAATGGCGTTCCACTTGATTATCTCTTTAAAAACCGTTGAGGTTACATGTTCATGTCAGAACAATTTACCAACGTTTGAGGCTGTTAATCTACAAGGTCATGAACTATTAATTATTTTAATTATTATATAGGATATTGCGAGTATGAAACCAAAGAGGCTAGCGTTCAAATTCAATAAAACATCATAATATCCAAACTTCGTGTCTATGATGAACAGCAGTTTTTTTTAAGTGTTCAGTACCCATGTATGTATCCTGTGCATTGAAGCAACTGTGTGAGCTCTTTGTTTAAGACAATTAAAAGATTGATGGCAAGATTGGTGTTTGGTATTGTCATTCTTTGTATGTGTGTGTTGACTGAAAATAAATGTAATTTTATCGTTTCTTTTAGAATATTCACCAATGCATTTAAATAATGCACTGAAACCTATTTTGTTGTACCATAATTGTTAAGAAAAATATAGTTTCTCAAGTTTTGTTTTTCACCATATTTATGTTCAAATAGGTATCTGTGCAGGCAAAAGCTATTTCCAATCTTAACTCTATGGTTCTGTATCTGAAATGTAATTTTTACATTACATGTTGGTGGAGGGGAGAAGTTGTAACTGGGAATATTTTCAGAGTTAACTAAATGTTTTTGTAGAAGTGGCCTGTCCACTTATATTTTTTTGATTTTATTGAATGTTATTTTAGCAGGTAAGTATGCTAAGAACAAACTTATTTACAGCAATGACCTGGGAGCTATTTGGGTAAACTGTCTTGCCAGGAACAAAGAAATCTAGTAGGTCTTTCATGTTGGGGATTAGAACCAGTGGATTTTGATTTAGTGGGTCAGTGTTTCTGACCATTAGGCTACCCTGTCCATGTATTTTTTTATGACCTAGGTAATCGTTTACATCTTTGAAGTTCATTAAGCAGGTAGGACATTTGTAATCAGACTCAAAGTCTTACCTCCTCTACTACCTCTTGCTGTACACATGCTACCTTATTCATTATTTGCCATTTGCACAATGCATACCGTTTGTACTTCCTACTGCATATTTACACATTGACACCTCATTTGACCCTTGCAGTAATGCATTCCTTTTGTACTGCTAACTGCATATTTTCACTTTGTTACATTGTTAAATTGCACATTACTTACCTATGCCAATTGCATATCCATACATTGTGCTTCATTTATAGGCTTAAACATGGGTGCATCTGTACATTAACAAAGTATTGAGCAAAGGCTGTGAATTCTTATGTACATGTTTATATTTTTGTTCTATTAAAATTATTAAACTTTTTCACTTTGTCATTATGGGGTATTGTTTGTAGAATTTTTTGTGAAAAAAATTATTTAATCCATTTTGGAATAAGGCTGTAACAAGGCTTAATCTGTGTCTGCGAAACCGACTCAAAGGGTCTCTGTTCCCATCAAGACAACTAACCACAAACCCAGTTCCAATAAACTCTCATGCCAATAACTATTCTTGACGAGAATAGGTACTTTCGGCAATATGTCAAAGTAGCTGGCAGGTATGGAGACAATGTCGAATTTTATTTTTTATCCGGATATTAAAGTAAATTCCGCAATTCTCCGATAAACTGTGGTTCTTGTCGATTTTTTTCCGAAATTCTCGAATCCGAAATACACCATTGTATCATTTAACTGGCAGGTTTGTCACAGCTTCAGTTGATTTAAACTACTAAATGGTTCCCCAAATGTGGAGGATGAATATTTTACTTTTCCTAAACATCGATGTGAGCCCTATTGAAATTGTTTTACAATAATTACAACCATGGTTTTAATTAGGAGCTTAACTAAGTGGTCCATCATTTTGTTTAAGTGGGCATTGACCCTTTAAAAAATGACGGTCATGTAGTTGCATGTTGGCAAACCGGAACTACAAAATCATAAACAAAAAGGTTGGATAAGGGACCTGTTTTGATATCAATAAAAAAAATAGTAGCGCTAAATGAAAGGAATTATATCTAGCTAGTTATTCACAATGTAAGAGAAAAGAAGAAAAACTATTGTAAATACATTTCTAGTTAACAATAGTATCTCGATATTTACTTTCTCTTCAGCATAGACCGCTAACGAAGTGACGAACGTTAGGGTACCGTTACTTAGCTAGCTCCTAGTGCTAACTGTTACATTAGCCCGCTGGGTATATAGAAAGAAAGACTAGTTAATACAACTTTTTCTGAGCAGTTTATACCCATTTCAGTAATTGGGTATATTATCTTAACGTTATTATTCAGTTATCCATTCAAACATAATACAAGTGTGTAGAGTAGCTACTGTATCTAGACAAAAAGAGAAAGTTTTGATAATGACTGCTGCCGTGTTTTTTGGGTGCGCTTTCATTGCGTTCGGGCCAGCGTTTTCCCTGTTCATTTTCACGATTGCCAAAGACCCACTGCGAGTCATCATTCTAATTGCAGGGTAAGAAGTCTTCTTGTTGACGGATGTATTACCGTCATTTGAAATAAATGCCATACTCGGCGACACAGAGCAATTGTCAGTAATTGTAGTTACATGCTTTTAGAGAATACATTTCAACCTAAATGCATCCCAAGTTATGCATTCAATGGGTGAATAACGGCTTTCACACGTCAGGCCTTTCGGGACGTTTCTCTCTATGTCGACGCCGTAAGCATTTCGAATGTATCATGAGGCTAGTGAAATTCACCTTCGTTGTGTCAACGCGTTATTTGCTCTTCAGGGTATCTGAAAAATGTTTCTTTCTCGACAGGGCTTTCTTCTGGCTGGTGTCTTTGCTGCTGTCTTCTCTGGTGTGGTTCATAGCCATGAAGGCAACCAATGCACAGGACCTGACCCTGCAAAAGGGTCTGCTGATTTTTGGGTGCATGTTCTCTGTCATACTGCAGGAGGTGTTCCGCTTTGGGTACTACAGGCTTCTCAGGTCAGCACTGCCTGTCCCCTCCACACACACACACAGACACACACACCACACAAACACAAACTTGCTCTTTACAACAGTCTAACTGTCTAACAGTCTAACTGTCTAACAATCTCCCTGTCTCCATTTGGGGCAAAGGTTTTGATCAGCATTACTGACAAGGCTGGGATTACAGGTCATGGTCTATCACATCCATTACCGTTCCCATATCAACCAGCCTACCCAGGTTCCAATGTACCTAGTTAATGTGCTGCCAGGGGTGTGTTTACTAAGAAACAAACAGGAAGTACATTTTGTGGAACACCTGTCTTTCCCATTTCCTTTGCGAAACGTTTCGCAACGCTCTGCACGAGCAGGGTCCAGGAAGCTGTGGCGCCAGCTACGTGTCGACGTGGTTGCTTTTTACAGCGTCCAAGTTGGGGGCTTGTCGTGAGTCCTGTATAGTGGGACTTCCTTCTAAAGGGAGGAATGAAATCCACTGCCTGACAAGTAAACTGTCATTAGGCACATGTCATAGCTGTGTTACATTGGCCAGGCTGGTGGTCGGTCAGAACCGTGTCGCCCTCTGGCATGTGTATGTAGTGAACAATGGTATTCCGTGTTATCGTTCCTATTGCTGTTTTCACATTTCTTCCTCTCTGTCATCAGGAAGGCAAATGAAGGTCTGGCGGCCATCAGCGAAGAGGAGAGCTCACCCATTTCAGTCCGTGAGATGGCGTATGGTATATCATCATCTCTCCTTTACCTCTTCAAATCACTTACTCGTTTAGCCACATACTCCGTGTGATTGTGTGTAGATGCAGAGCAGTCATTTCGCCATACTTCCTGTTCATGCGGACCATTTAACGATGTATTGGCATTGCGGTCCAATCAGATGCTGAGGGGGGCGAAATGTGCATGTGAATTGCAATTTCCCGGAAGCACGTTAATTGGTTAGCGGCACACGCTCGTCAACACGTTGTCACAGAATCCACACACCCGTGTACATGGAGTTCATATCGTTATCTTTTATCATATGTCATTGTTTTTAGCTCAGATAACACTTACCACCGGCCACCTGGGATAAATACCGGCTCTGTTGCTGTATTGAGTAAGGGAACTGGCTGGGTGTCTGTGCTTCTAGGGTTGGATCCTCCACTCATTCATCCTTTGAATTAAGGTGACCCAATAATGTCGTTCCTCGGGGGCGTCCCCTCTGAGAAACATCAACATTGCCCAATGTTCTTCAGACCCAACGTTTAGTACTGTTGGCCCAATAACACCTTGTTGACATGCCAACACCTGAGACCCTAATTGTCTAAACATGACACAGCAGAGGTGAAATGTATGTTGTGTACATAAATACAACGGCTGTTATTGTCTATTTCAAAAGTTTTATTGGAAAACAAACAAATGTAGACTAGATGGGTGCTGCTGAAAAACATTAAGGTGCCGATAACAAGGACATTCCCATTCAGGAGACTTCTGCTCTTCCTGTTGTACCTCAGATGGTTATACCATGTGACATGTTCACCATTTGGCCTGATACCGTGTGACATGTTCACCATTTGGCTTTGTATTGTGTGACATGTTCACCATTTGGCTTTGTACCGTGCGACATGTTCACCATTAGGCTTTATACCGTGCGACATGTTCACCATTTGGCCTGATACCGTGCGACATGTTCACCATGTGGCCTGATACCGTGTGACATGTTCACCATGTGGCTTTGTACCGTGCGACATGTTCACCATTTGGCTTTGTACCGTGCGACATGTTCACCATGTGGCTTTGTACCGTGCGACATGTTCACCATGTGGCTTTGTACCGTGTGACATGTTCACCATTTGGCTTTGTACCGTGCGACATGTTCACCATGTGGCTTTGTACCGTGCGACATGTTCACCATGTGGCTTTGTACCGTGTGACATGTTCACCATGTGGCTTTGTACCGTGTGACATGTTCACCATTTGGCTTTGTACCGTGCGACATGTTCACCATTCGGCCTGATACGGTGCGACATGTTCATCATTTGGCCTGCTACTGTGTGACATGTTCACCATGTGGCTTTGTACCATGTGACATGTTCAGCATGTGGCTTTGTGCCGTGTGACATGTTCACCATTTGGCCTGCCAAGACTGTGCTTTTTTTAAATGTTAAAAAGGATTGCAACAATGTGTCATCATAGAAACATGATGTCCTGATAAAGTTGACGATATAAATAAATTCAAGATGTATTCTTGGACCGAAAATGTGATGTCTGTTGCCCATGTATGGAATGTATTTGGGTGTAATCCTCATCATTCATGTTTGAGACACCCATTGCCTGTGCACAGTACATCTTTGGGTGTAATCCACATTATGTAGGTGTGGTGACATCCGTTTCCAGTGTACGGTACATCTTTGTGTGTAATCCACATCATGTAGGGTTTGTGACATCCGTTTCCAGTGTACAGTACATCTTTGGGTGTAATCCACGTCATGTAGGTTTAGTGACATCTGTTGCCCGTTTACGATACATCTTTGGGTGTAATCCACATCATGTAGGTTTTGTTAGGTCAACATACAGATCGTTGAATGTGGCGGGGTTAGTTCACCGCGTTGGTTACCAGGCGTCGACTGTCTTCTGTCCACAGTGGCCGGCCTGGGTTTTGGCATCATGAGTGGGGCATTTTCCATGATCAACACCCTGTCTGACTCTCTGGGCCCAGGGACTGTGGGCATGTTCGGGGACTCCCAGTACTACTTCATCACCTCTGGTGAGTGTGTGGCTCTCTGAACATTCATTTGTCTGTAACAGCGTGTGTGTATGTCCTGCATACCCGAGCCTTGTACTAGTCTGACTTCAATGTGTGCATAAAGGCACGTGTTTAACAATAGAAGTAACTATTTGGGCAGGTCCTTGGGAGAGCTGGAGTACTAGCTACTGAAATGTACTATTGTACTTAAATCAAGGTTTCTTTACTGTTTCTACCTGTCTATCCTGTTACCAGATGTAGAGGTTCCCACACTCCATCTATCTCTCCCCTACTGTCTTTACCTGTCTATCCTGTTACCAGGTGTAGAGGTTTCCACACTCCATCTATCTCTCCCTACTGTCTTTACCTGTCTATCCTGTTACCAAATGTAGAGGTACCCACACTCCATCTATCTCTCCCTACTGTCTTTACCTGTCTATCCTGTTACCAGATGTAGAGGTACCCACACTCCATCTATCTCCACCTACTTAATCTGCATCCCCGGACAAAGTCTAACCAAAGGGTGTAAAACAATATAGATGAAGTGATATGCTGCTACATCCAGTTTGTGTCTCGGTGTGTCCTCTGACCTCTGTGTGACCTTTGACCCCCGGTAGCTCTGATGACCCTGGCACTCACTCTACTTCACACTTTCTGGGGTGTGGTGTTCTTTGACGGCTGTGAGAGGCGGAGGTGGTGGGTGATTGTGGTGGTGCTCTGTCTCCACCTGCTGGTCTCTGGCCTGGTGAGTCCACACACACACACACACACACACACTAACATAGAAACACAGGTGTACAGAACATTGACACGCACACATGTGCATTATTCTTGAGCTACTGAAGCTTTCAGTAATGTACATATTTTGATCATATTCTCCTAGTAATCCACCCACTGACTGAGTTGCACTAGCATGAATTAATCACACGAGGGAGTTGTCTTCTGTTTAACCACTGTCCAATATCTGACTGAGTTCTCCATTTAAATCAAGGTTGACCCCAAAGAGGTACATCTAAAGACTAAACGAGTTTGTTCTGTTTGATATATATTCTCATACGTTAATCTTTAATTCTGTCCTTTTTATATTCAATGCCTTTTTCCTGATAAGTCGTACAAAGGTTTTTGCCACCCTTCTTTCTGAGGGACTTAATGCTTAATTCTCTCTCTCTCACACACTCTCTCCCTCTCTCACAGTCCTTGTTGAACCCATTATACGTGGGAAGCATCCCCCCAGTATATGGCATCATGCTGCTGATGGCTGTCTGGGCTTTCTTCTCCTCCGGAGGCTCCCTCCACAACCTCCCTCTCCTGTGGACATGTAAGACCCTCCTCAGGCCTAACTGACTCAGCCGCACTACCCTAGACCTCAGAACGGACCTCCTACATTCGATAGTCTGAGGAGGGAACCAAGGTTTTTGTTTGCCAAATGTTTGGTGCCTTCCAATGAACTCGACCCTGTG
The DNA here is from genome assembly GCA_016801125.1 of Novumbra hubbsi. Classification (NCBI taxonomy): domain Eukaryota; kingdom Metazoa; phylum Chordata; class Actinopteri; order Esociformes; family Umbridae; genus Novumbra; species Novumbra hubbsi. Next base: position 52,924 of record JACXGK010001803.1, read on the forward strand.
GTTATAACCATGAAAAGGTTGTCCGTTGCTGATGTAGTCCAACGGATGTATTCCATTTCGTCATACGTGGCGCAGGTCCGGTTTAGGTCGTTGGTCTTAGTCAACTTGGTAAAATAAGGGTTAAATAAAAGGTAAATAAACCATCAAGCTGAAGTGAACCACCTCAACTTGGCCGTTGTCTTTTACTGTGGACTGACAACAGCGCGTGTCCTTTACACACGGAGAAAGCATGCAGGTTCCCGTCCTGACCTCTGCCCGAGTTGAGGGACGTCCTCCAGGGAACTTCTAGTATACAAGCTGTTCATGCCAATAAGCAATCAGACTTCCATCTAATCGGCCTGCCTTGGCTTGTGGGACAGTCCGGTTTGATCTGTATAAAAATCACCATGGTGCTATTAGAGGCTGTGAATATATAAGGTATATCATTTGTGACTGTGAGCTTCTGTCTCAGCTAATCAGCCACTGCTCCGGTTTGAGGTCTCTAGATGTGGCCCCACGTCACCGCCTCGTTGTCAATTCAGGTGGTTTCTCAAATTCAATTCAAAGCATTTGGAGTGTGTGTGGGCAAGCAATCAATATAGTAAATAAATACACAGCAATCATTGAGCAATGTTGGGTTTGAATCATTTCCAGTGTCACAGTGACGCAAAGCCACAGGCCATTCAAGGGCGAATACTCCTGAGGAAATGACTCCGCAAGAATGAGCCCTTGACCAACCCAACTTAATCGGCCTTTGTCTTTTTTTTTGGGCAGGTGGGAAAAGTAATGCAGAGGCCTCGTCATAATTAGACTGATTTACCGTGGGCATTCCTTCCGCTGTACTTCTGTCTTCTAACCCAGCCGGCCAATCCACACCACCATCTGCACGGCACCGTGTTCTTCATGATTCTGACGGGCTGAATCTGAGTCCAGAACCCAGCACTCTGGTGACCTATGTGAGCTGCCTGTTGAACTGACCGAGGGACATCCTTCGTGCTGTATATCGCTGAAAGACTTCTGTTTACACCACATACGTGCACATTGTTTATTGTTCTATTAGGGGAATGACCTTTGTAACGATCAATGATTTGTTTTTAAACTTTGATTCACTGATAGCTTTTTTAGCTTTTACTGAAACTCCGCTCTTTGTAGTCAAGTGTCTATTGTTGTGTTTACTGAAATAAGTTGACCGTTCGTGCATGTGTATCTCATGCATACCAACAGTATGCCAACACTATGCATACCAACAGTAATTACATCAATTGTAATTGTCATTATAATTATGTGTTGTAATTATAATAATGATGGTGCTGCCCAGTCAGAGTCCCCCCCCATGGGTTAGGACACGCCCTCTATGTAGAATGATTCGTCAAACCTCTTCTAAATGCAACTTAAAGCCTGGTAACAGTCTTGTCATTCGGCAGACAATTTTGTTCCACCAAAAGAAGGTGAAAATAGAGGCCCGAGTTTTGTTCACTAGACATCAAATAGAAGAATACAGGACGAGCCACGTCATGACAACCTGAACCCATAGGAAATTTGTTTTCCTGGTGTCATGCTTTCTTGCTATGGTGTGTCCTGCTGAACTGGATCCTTTGGTCATTCACAAAATTGTGGGTGTTTTCAAACCTTCACCACATCAATGTTAGACTATACAAAGGCCTGCAGACAGCAGACCTTGGGTAATATTCCTGAACATCTGAGTACATTTTCTTTTTTTACGCCGGCCCGTGGTGGATAGTACGCTAGAAACCTCCCTTCTTAAAGAGATGATGTTGGTTAAAATCTCTGTTAGGGAGACTCTTAAAGGGATGATGTCAGTAAGAATCTCTTTTAGGAAAACACTCCGTAAACGACCATTATTTCAGCATACGGTGACCTTTAGATCCCCCCAGCTCACCAAAGCATAAAAGTCTCTGCCTTTACCCAATGAATTATGGTTCTCTACTCGGTCCTGTGTTCACCTTGACGTGCGTCATTTCCCCTGCCGTGTGTGTGTGTGTTCTGCCAACCCACCCCTGTGTGATTACCGTTCTGGTTTGTCAGTTGAACAGTGGCGGTGCCTGGCAGTGCCAGAGTCCACATTCGCGTTGTTTGGTCCGTGAGCCTTTGTCCTGTCGAAGCGCCCTGCCAACCTGGGCTTCACCCACTCAATCTTGCTTGGCGGTTAACGGCCCTGTAAGTTTCCTACCAGAAGGTACCGGTTGGTGTCCAGTGCTATCTGACTATGTATAAGTCAGCCTCCACCAAACACACACTAGCCAGCACCCACACCCAGATAAGTTGTGGAAAATCACTCCATGCCTGGCACTGCCGAGTACAGGACATTTGGTACTGCCAAGATTGTGCATATCGACCGTGGTTTTTCCAAATTCCCTTTATTGTTGCCGTGTTCAAGGACCTCTGTTCAGGAAGTGGATTGCCAACCAGTGGGGTTCTGCCACCTCCATTAGGGTTTGTTTGTGCTGATAGCATTTTGAGAACATTTGTATTTTGCCAGTTGAAATTGTATTATGTATATATACCAGGCTAGGTCCATCCTGATCTTAGTGTAACGGAATGTAAACGAAAGCAGGATTGTTTGTACGAATCAAACCTTTTGACTATACATTTTTGTGTGTTCATTTGTCTGTCATTTGAGATAATAGGGATTTTGATCAATAAACTGCATTATACTCCTTGTAATTATGTTTTAAAATTACAATGGGTTCAATTCAAGTATTTTTTGTAATAAATATGAATATGATTGTTCAAGTAACATGGTGGTTTTTGTGTGGTGTTATCTAAACGCCTTAATGGGCCAGTTTTCCCCACCCCATGCCTCTGGGCGTGTATTTTATAAAAGGCTGATTTCGAATCAGTTCTTAGTGTCAGTATAATCCTATTAATTAAGATGACTAATCTGATTTAAGATCAGTACTACTACTTTTTCCAAAAATCAGGTAGTTCCATCAAACTGAAAACATCTAAAATAAAATGAAGTGAGTAAAAACCTCTCTGAAATCCCTTTGGCTTTCCCCTGCGAGACACATCAGGGTTAGGATGTAGGGAGCGTAATACAGAGGTCCTCCAAGAAAACCTGATCCAGAGCAAACAAGATCGCAGACTGAGGTAAAAAATTCATTTTTCAAATCCCACAGTCTGTGAATGTCCTCGCGTGGCTCAGCCAAGGCCCTGACCTGACCCCTATTGAACATCTGTGGGGAAATCAGTCATTCCCCATCCAATGTGACAGTTTAAGAGGCTCTGCAAGGAAGAATGTGAGAAACCAGCCCAACCTTTTATAAAGTGTTATGTAAAGGGTCTGAGTAAGGGCAGTGATGGCTCTACTCTTTTAGGGGACCTGAGCAAAATTTGATTTGGGGACCCCGATCCCCTAGTTGTGAGTCATTATGGCTTATTGTGTGTAAAATATATATGGGCACAAAATTATTGGCTTAATTATAAATCAAATCAATTTAAAAAAAATGTGAAATGGTGAACGGTTTTACATACTTTCTGAAATCATTATATGGGTGGGCGTTAAACATACAACTCAGAGCAGCCAATAAAATCGCACTTCCTCTATTTCCATCCAGCAAACCCTTGACCTGCCAGTAAGACGTTTGAAATCCTTAGCAAACACTGGTTTAGTTTAAAAATTTACTTTTGAGTGAGCCTTCCCTGTATTTCCTTCCTCATTCCCAAGAAGTCTGTAGACTACGTATTAATCAGACTGCCGACCAGACCGCTGACTAACTGGGGTTTAATGTAATAGTTCCCGAGTCAAATTCAGTTTTGAATAGGGGTGTACCAAAATCCCCTGGTTTTCCAGGAATCCCGTCTGGAGTAATCCTTAATTCATATGGAATGACATTAGTGATATAGCTGGGTGTGTTTGTGTTTAGAAATGTGTGATTGTACTTTGGGATGTGTGGTTGCAGGTACGTTTTGCAAATGTTTATTAAAATGTCGCAACTTGTGTTATGATGTGCGAAAATGTTCATACCAAGTCCCGTGGTACTGGTACTCGTTTGGTGACGCGGCTAATGCCACGTCCTTCATTTTTGAAAAGCAACCAGCACCCATTACTAAATACACGGAGTTGAGTCGTCGAGTCGGTAATACAGGTTGATCCCCACTGATTCTGGATCGCCCCATACAAATTAACATCAAACCTGCATTATAACCTATCATCCACATAAAGATATTTGAGCGTCCACAACACGGCACAATTTACCGTAGCCTGCGGCTTAGTTCGCTGGACAATCCTAGGCCGATAGCCGAACCACTTATTTTTTAAATTAACTAACCGGACGTCTGCTATTGTATGGAATGCACAGGAATAAAAGTCAACGATTAGTCCGTTCTTTTATCTTTCTGAGAAAGTAATCCCTTCTGATGAAATTCCAGTTACTGTGCCCTAGAAAATTGGCCCTAGAAAATGCATGTACTGGAAATGCTTCAGATTCTCAATGACTGATTTCAATCTGCATTTTTCTTGCATCATACTATAGCACCAGTCTTGTGCTTGTGACAACATACAATTATCCCTCTTTGTCTGAGTGTACTTGCATCTAGTTTATGTATGCCAGCCGGTGTGTTTCTGTTTCTTGTTTTACACCTTACTACTCATACATTACGCATACATTCCCGCCGGGGGGTTATGTACAGCTGACATACCCAGCGCTTCCATAACCTGATCTCCCTGATTCGGCTGTTTAGTTCTTCAATATTATAATTATGTTAGGAGGAACAGAATAGATGTAATAATCTGTTATTATTAAATGAAACGAATGATCAGAAACTGTAATTTATGTCAATCTGCATGGTAATCTACTGGTAATCAAACTGACACAGTATTTTATATGACTTCAAGTAACCACCATTTTGGTAGATTTTTATTGTTCATATTTGTTGAAAATAAATCCAAAAAGACTTTATAAAAAAATATGACACATTTATTGTACATTTAAAGGTAAAATGGCACAGGGGAGCATTGGGGAGGAATGATAAGTAATCTCCAAAAACCCTTTACAGTCTTATCAAATCCAAGCACATACGATGTAAAATGATATACAACACCGTCAGAATTACAAAACTCACATGAAACAATACCTGCGGGACATCCAATCGATACAACAGTATAACACTTTTACTTGCAGCTCCATTACATGTAACTGATGAAACCGTAAAATGTCTTCAAAAGGAAACACGTCGTCTTGGAATTGCACCAGACAGCTGAGTCTGGCATTCATGAACATCCTGTCATTTTCACATCCCAATAAATAGAATACATTGCACACATCCATGCTTGAAAGTGTTGCACAGAAATGTTCTAATACACATCTATTACACTATATACTTTAACCACATCTTATCAATAGCCAATATAAGGGGGCATTACATTAATTTTGGAGAAAATAACTGACTGATTTGACGAATATGAATTCTCTCACAGTTCTGCTTCTGTTATAGAAGGGTGCTCGAATATCGAATCTGACCGGGAAGCCTTTCCAGTGTCATCTATGCCTCGGCTTTCATAGCTGGTTTGTAGATAACATTCTGTCTTGAATCTTTTGTGGTACTGCAGACGGAATGGAAATGTATGGAATTAGTGAGAGTTAGATGATATACAAGCATCCTGCTTCCTAATATTCATTGGTTACTGTGTGCATGTGCAAGTAACGATGTCAATGTTGACCATGTATTATTGTACATAATAGCTGTCTAGCTATATCTATATTTAGTATGTACTACACAAAGGGTCAAATCACAAGAAAATATAACAAATACCACTGTCAGGAGGACAGAATTGGGACATCATTTTCTCATCTAAACAACCTCTGACAATTTGGTCTTTGACACCGCACATTTTGTCTTTTTCAACAGCTGTTGCTCACAAAAACACAGCAATCTTTTCACTGGTGTCTGGAGTCACAGGTATCTCATAGATGTTTGGCTTTTGTATTGGGCAAGCCAGCCAAAGGTTGCTGGAATTCTGGGAAGAGCTTTAAGCAACGCCAAAACATCTACTTTCTCAAGAATGAGAAAAGCAAGAAGGTATTGACAGGGACAGTTCTTACCTTGAGTATTTCCTGCGCTGTTGGCATATGTACACTGTGAAACACAGCAAGGTGACGGCAAATAGAGACCCAAAAGCTATGGCCAGAATATCTCCTTTAAATCAAGAGAAATTAGGTTTTTAACATGTAAACATTAAGTATGGGCAACAGTATGTCTATGGGCAATAAAAACATATCAACATTTATTGGATAATAATAGTTGTGTAACAGATCTTGTCATGTAACTGCTGTTTAAGAATTGAATAAAATATATCCAAATGTACTCAGAATGTATTGTGATCTTTATTAAGAATGTATTGTGATCTATATTAATATAGAAGTGGTTGGATTTGAATTACTGTTTAGCCTTGCTTACCTCTTGACAGTCCTTCTTTAGAAACATAAGAAAGAGAGAAACATGTATTTTTAATCATGTCAGACTAATCTTACTAACACAAGTAAACATACCTAAATAGAAACCGTCCTTCTCTATGTCATACTAGTATGGTTAAGATAGAAAACGGTAGCTCAGTCTGAGGCGTTGGTAAATCTCTGTTATAAACAGTCGACATCTAAACGCCCTGACAGTTGCTGATAATGCTGACAGGCATAGATTTAGGATCTATGTGTTCTGGCTATGATTCCCGCAATCATAGCCAGAACACGTTTTAGTGATTTATCCAATTAATATTTATCTTTCTGGGGTGACGTAGACCGAATCCCGTAACAGCGCACTGTTAAAAAAAAGATGAACGCCAGAGACATCGACAAAAAAGTTAAGGCGATCTGTGAAGACTACACAGTACACACAGGGCTCCAATTAACTGTAAAGCAAACATGCCTAATGACATGTTCAGTGGAAACATTCAGATTAAGGGAGCGTGGCCAGTTGCTCTTAGAAAAGCCTCTTGCTCAGGGGGTCTTGCCTTCTAGTTAACCCCTGGTCACTCATTGTCTTACTGAACAACGTTGAAATCCCCTCAATTTGCGATTGGTGAGTCGTCAACAAGAATAGGAAAAAGGATTTGTGCAAATTAATTCTACGTGTGAATTGTAGTTCTCATGGATGCCTCAGTCAGAATCGCCAGAATCACCAAATCCATACAAATATACTCCAAATGTTTACGTTTATGTACAATAAATAGAATGAACAAGAATAAAAACATGATAATGATTTGTTATTTATGTACATAACAAAGATTTGTACATATGCACGTTTTTTTTATTTAACTATTACAGCTAACCTGGTCTCTATTGCCAGCTATGCATAACAGCAGGCTTGTAAATATAAATATTATTTCAAACTCTTAGGTGGACTACCATTATTCTTACAAATAATATTTGGACCTATAATTGCATGTTTACCAGATATTCCCGTTGATGTTTCACTCCCTCCAAACCTTCCATGTCCAGGACCTGCAAGCCAAAGCAATCACTAATATAATTGTCAACTAAAATACACATAAAGTTCTACACTAGTACTACACTCCATCAAGACAAATATTCAGTGCTTCGTGGATCTTGCGCTTGGCAGAAGGAAATTAATGATTAATATGATCCTAAGATTGATGACATAGCTATCAGAATCAGGGTTACGAGGAAGTCAAAAAGTTAATTAGTTCACAAAAGACCAATGCTGGGTTTATGTCATGTGTGTACACACACACACACACATACACCTATGGAAAACAACTAAGCGTTTAAAACCAGGGAAAAATAGACAATAGCCATTGACTCAGGCTTTATCTTTCTACTGTTGTTGTTGACGATGTATGGCATGTTAAGGAATGTTTCACGAGACAAAGGGGTTGCCTAAGAGTTAGTCAAGCGTACAAGGATGTTTACCAACCGATTATGCTGGGAGTGTCTTTAAAGGAAGCAAGGACTTCTCTTCCATACAGAAGCTGAGGTGCTCTGAAGTTCTTGTTTAAGTGCTCTGTGTGGCCAGCTTTCAAGGTGTTCTCCAGGGCTTTCAACTGGGTACAAACACGACACACAACATAAACAATATCAACGTGGTAAGCTGAGGATAGCAAATAGTGTCATGTTCAGTGTAAATACAGTTGAGCCTTACCAAACAGATGACCAGAAAACTGAATACAAAATTACCAAAACAAATGAAAACAATCTGTCTACATGTGACAGCTTTACTGTCTGAATCCACATATTTCTACATAAACATGCTATACATTACTATATAGAGTGAATGTGATAGTGTATGGGTTTCTACTCCCAATGAGGTGTACTTGGTGCATTAATTAAACTCCATTGCAGAGGGGTTGGGAACCAACCTGCCTCCTGGATACTGTAATGGTATCATTGAATATGGTCCAGTTGACCGTTTGGTAGCATGGAGGAGTGGTGAGGGATCCGTTGTATCTGTAGAAGCGGTCCAGGTTGTTGGGCAGCAGATGACGGACATTGAAGCCAGGGATCTTTGTATTCGACTCTGGAAAGGAGAACGGTAGATAAGCAAAGTGTGTCATCCTGATTTCCTTTTCAGAATTGTTAATGTCAAGACATGTCTTGATATGTTGTGGATATCTATTAATGCAGTTATAATATTACATTATCAAATTATAATTATGATAATTCACAATGTAACCTAATTGAACATTTGACAATAAAATGATGTTATTTTTAATTACGTTATATTGTTTCAGCAATATAATGTAATTACATTTTCATTTGTTATGTTTTTGTTATACATTATTTTAGAACACCATTTTAACCCCATTTTAACCCCAGAATCATGTCATATCAAACTGTATCTGCTGCTGTGTCTTACCGCAACCACTCCTAACATATTGGGGACCGGTTGAGGATTTCCAGTAAACGTTTGCCACCGTCTTCCGTGCATTGCCCTTCTCTTTTTAATGCTGCTGATTCTACGAATTCTAAGAACTCATGTGACTCAATGCATATAAAAGTAGGAAACTGACCTGGCAACCTGATTTAGCTTTGCAGGGCCAAGAACTTAGGCATCAAAATTGTGACGGTTAAACTACAGCAAAATCTTAAAACATTACATAGGATCTACGTGGGTTCACCTCAGTTTGGATGCTCAATTCACGAGCAGATCCCATAGGTTACCTTCACTGCTGACATCAGTGATCACAGCCAATATCTTTTCGTAGTTTCTATTCTCGTGAAGACCGATCTATATCAACAAGAGAAAGCCTGTTAAATTGTTAACTTTGTACATTTATTTTAATTATCTTGAAGGGCACTCCTAATTTCGATAGACAATTTATTTTCTCTGTGTCTTATCTAATAAGGGCGTAAGAAAACAGTATTGATGTACAGTTTACAGGGTAAAAAGCCAACACTTACCTGAATGAAGCCCCCTAACACAACAAGGCCATCTGATTTTCTGGCTGCCTCTGACATATTTGCATATTTAGAGTTATAGTGAACCACATGAATCTGGAAGGAGAAGCATGGGTCAATGTTGACAATTTTAAAAGTTGTCATTTTTATTATGTTGTAAATATTTGTTTTCAAATTGCATAATTCACAGACAATATCATGTTTCGGGTTAGCTCTTTGTCATACACACAATAGACACATATAAAGTGTAAAGGAGTTTATTGAATCATTATCCGTATTGTAAACAGATAAAAAAACAAACCTATTGTGTGACCTTATTCACATTTTATAAATCCTTGATATTGGTTTTGAGAGCCTTGGGTAATTTCACTCAGAAAAATCAACTGTTCTGAAATAATTGTTACTGGGACCTGAGGATTAGGGTTTCTTAGAACTTCCAACTTCTAACTAATGCTTACTCACAGCTAAATGAGGCTGTTATTTTTTTCGCAATATCTAAGTTCTGTGTAAACTGACATTATACCACTATGATATGACTGCAGTTGTCATTTTGGTGTTCGTAGAAATGTAACTGCCAAGAAAAGTTAATTTTAGCTAATTTTTTTCGACCACAAATGTGTCACATCATACTCTTACAATAGTGTGATTGTGTTCAATTTACATGTAATTTCACTTAAAGAGCACCAGGTAATGCTATACTATTTGGAATTAGCATGTGAATCTTAAAAACATGAATATAGTATTCATGAAGAATAAATAGCCCATACTCATCAACTAACATTTTTGTTTTTAAATTATGGGCAGAGACTTTGATGTCCTAGCTGAGAGGGAAGGCTGATTCCACCAATGGGGTACTGGGGTAAGAGTTTTGACTAGACTGGGATGACATAAAGAACAGCTGAGGTAGAGATCAAGTGTATTATGCAAAGCATAGGAGAGTTCCCTGTGTGACTCAATTGTCTGAGTGAATGTGGTGTGGCTTTCAACAAACATAGTATTGAAGTAACTCACAGAGTAATGCTCAGAGGTACTGAGGAGGTAAAAATGGACTGAGAAGGGGGGTTAATGAGGCAAGTGAGGAGCTCGGAGTGGAATGAGGCAAGTGAGGAGCGCAGAGTGGAATGAGGCAAGTG